>BQNB010090628.1:0-21847 GCA_026074375.1 Tanacetum coccineum | reverse complement strand
GTAACCGGGGGTGTGACGTCATAAATACACAAGCACAAAGTACAATAAAACGATCACTATATGGACGTTTTGAAAAATAATACATCGTTGCATTTAAATTAAAGTAAATAAAGTTTTACATAAGTTCAAAATATACAAAGTTGATAGTGGAAGCAAAGAAAATAGGTTTTAAGTAGCAACGAGTATTAAAGATAGATGTTCTATGAAAAGGAAGCCATATGCATGATGACTCCAAATAGTATTTCAAAATGTCCCAACGAATTAAGCACCTAAGAAAACATGCTTAAAATTTCAACAATAATGTTGGTGAGTTCATAGGTATAAATAAACGTATTAAGTATGGACCGCAAGATTTAGTAACGTATGACTATTGTAACACATACACTATCACAAAAAATGTTTAAAATTGCACTAAGCTTATGACACCGAATCTAAACAAAGTATGTAGCAAATAAATTCCAAGTGCCCAAGTAGGTGTCCAACCCTAGACCACCTACAATTCGACATGATATATGTTCATTTGATCGGTACCTCCGATACAAGTAAGAATCACCAAACCTGGACGGGGACTATTACTCCTAATAGATCTATTTATAACATCCGCGCTTACTACATGTAATTAACAGTTCATGATAGGGACAATAGTGGGTTATTGGTACTTAGGCTAATCTGTAAACATTTAAAATAAAATACTTGTATCCAAAAGTAAAAACGAGCACTGTTTCTCACCTCGAGATTTATAAAGCATTCGTTAAATGAGTAAAAAGTAGGGTTACAAACTCACCTTAAGCAAAGTGAAGAATCGGGAAAATAATCAACGAATGAAGAACGAGCACGAAAGTCCTAAATGCGACCTAAATAAATGATGCGTTTTAGGTGTAAAAAAATAATAATGGAATGATGCATATGTGATTTTTATAAATTTAGTATCACTCGCACATGTTCGTTTTAGTTTTATAAGTCAAAATAACATTTTCGATAAGTTCACCATTTTTACCCGCTTTAATATATATTACGACTAGACATAAGCGCAACACCATAATCATATGTTTATATCGTAGTAGCTAGTATAAAAACGGAAGTTTATTCATTAATAAAAGAATAAAGTTTGAATCTTTTTACAAAATACATATGTATGACACTTAAAGTTTGAATCTTTTTACATAAAATGTGTTTATAATTGATTATCAAGTATAAAGTTGCACCTTTATATAAAAATACAAGTTTTTATTATGTTTTAAGTATAAAGTTTGGACCTTTATATAAAAATACATGTTTTCCTCAAGTTATAAGTATAAAGTTTGATACTTTATATGAAAATACAAGTTTTTATCAAGTAATAAGTATAAAGTTTGATACTTTATATGAAAAAACAAGTATTTATCAAGTAATTAGTATAAAGTTTGATACTTTAAATGAAAATACTAGTTTTTATTATGTAATAAGTATAAAGTTTGATACTTTATATCAAAATATATGTTTTTAACCATTAACAAGCGTAAAGTTGAAGGCTTTATGTCAAGATACTAGTTTTTATCGACTTATAAGCATAAAGTTTAAAGCTTTATAACAAATTATGAGTTTTTATTGAATAATGAACATAAAGGTAGGATTGTTAAGTAAATAGACACGTTTTTATGTATGGATTAGTTAAAAGAACACGTGCGATGATGTGTTTGTCCATAAAAATGATATAGATGATGATGTTTATGAAGAAAAATGAGGAAAAAGATGTTACCTAAAAATTAGGAAACTGAAGACGAAAAAATCACTGAATACAACCTATAAATAATACCCGTATTAACAAACTAACAACCCGGATAAATCAAACATCGAACCACCAACGTAAACACGAATCTAAATCAATGATCAAAAGAACCAAACACCCTTGGTGGTGTGGTTGGTGTGTCGAAACCCGGGAGAGAGAGAGAGAGAGAGGAATTTGTAAGAGTTTTGTTATGGTGTTGACTATTGTGAGAAATGATGTGAAAGATATGAGGGTATATATAGGAAGAGAGAAACTTGGAGCTAAAGGTAAAGTGTGGAGCCAAAGTTTGGCTCCAAGAGGTGTTTGTTTGAGCCAAGCCACAAGGGAGGGGGAAAAACTCAATTTGTAAAGACCATAATACCCTTAATAATTTATTTAGTTAGTCTTCTAGAAGGATTATTGATGACATCAAATAACATCTATTTATTAGCATCATTTATCCCAGCTATATTGCTCATTTTATATTATTTTATAAAAGATTTGATACTTAATTACTTATCTTTGTTAATTTCAATTATTATCGAGCAATTGGTGAAAGTTAAAGAAAAGAGCATGTTTTGGAGCATAAACGAGGAATTCCAAGAACTGCTGATTTTGACATCCATACGCCGTATCATTCTAGACAGATACGCCGTATCCAGTGACTTACACAAATTTAAGACCATTGCCTGACTTTGAAGAATACGTCGTATCCACATCAGCAGATACGTCGTATATGATACTTTGTTCAACGTTCAGAAAAAGTTGGTTTTACTCTTAATAGGCCGTATTTACCTATGCAAATACGGCGTATCCGTGCCCTAACTTCACAAGGCAATCCATGACGAGAAGACCCAATACGCCGTATTCAGATCACCTATATGCCGTATTGGGAGGCGATTAGTGAATATTCTAGAATATAATAATCATGGAGCCCATGCTAAACACCTCAATACGCCATATTCGACCTCACCAATATGGCGTATCAATCAAATTTCAAAGCCTATAAATAGAAAACCTAACATTCGGTTTTCAAAGAGCATCTAACCACCAAGCATGATTTCCAGACGATTTTAGAAGCCAAGAAAGTCCTGCTAGTGCGATAATTCAATAGGAAAACTCTTGTAATCTTTATACTCCACTATAAGCGTTTGGTTAGCGTATCAATTCCTTTACTTTGATCGTTCGAATATGATAATGTGTATTGTTACAATGATTATGGGTTAATACCTATAGGTATTAGCCATGTTTATATTAATTTAATGTTTGGTTTTGTTTATATCGATTGTTTACTCTTTCGTTGCGTGTTGATTATGTTTATCACTACATACCCGTTTATGGCTTGATTATGTTTTAATCTATCATTCAATCTAGGATTACAAATAAAGCATTGTAACTTTATTGTTATTTAGGCATAGGCTAGAGTCTGGGATAGATACTACATACAGCTTATTTATATATCTAGAGCAATAGGACTACAAATAAAGTCATGTTCCTGCCTTTGGTTAAGTGAATGGTATACTAAGGTAACTTAGGATTACAAATAACGGTCTATTTTCTTGGGTAGTTACTTGGACTGTAAACTACTAGTATATAGGTAACAATTGGCTATAAGTTGGTAAAGCCTCGATGAGCTAGGTTTCAATATTGTCACCTAGATAGATTATAATTGATTGTGGACACTGTGAGTTTGGTTGATTGTGATAGGATCGACCGTTAAACAAACCTAGAGCTTAAGGAGAAGTACCACTTAGCTTAGGAATGATATACCACCAACGGAAGTAGTACAATCATTGCACACATAGACAATTCGGACATTTTATTAAGTAAACATGGTTAATACGGTTTCCTTACATAAGTGCGACCTCTTCATTATTGTTTTTTTATCTGCTTATGTGTGTTATTTGTCTCATTTAATAGCTTAGATTAAACTAAAACTCATGCCAGTCTCTCAGGCTGAACCTCCCCTTTTACGCTAGTGTAGGTTTAATTAGGATTAATTAGGACTAACCTAGATAATTATAATTCTAGTAAATTAAGTGTTAACGCTCACTCTTAGTGATCAACATCCTACTTACCAACAAACCTATAATCAATCGGGTACATTTCCCATTAGTGTTAGTTCATAGGTAAAGTCGGTAGAATATAAATTGTAAAACTTGATAACATAATTACATATACCAATGACAAGCACATCAAGTTTTTGGCGCCGCTGCCGGGGAGTGAGATTTGTTTAATACTTATGTATTAGTATTTTAGATTAGATTTAGTCTTTTTAGCTTAGTTTGTATTAGTGTGTTATTCTGCATTTGTATTGTTTTGCATATTTATGTGTTTGTTTGTTTTTCTGCATTATTAATACTTGTTGTTTTTCTGATCGAATACTTGATATGGCGTATTCATCCCCTTGAATATGGCGTATCTACTTTTCGAAACTTATATAATGTATTCGACATCAAACATCAATACGGCGTATTCAGTTTACTGAATACACTGTATCGATAGTCTAATACAGCAGTAATTTAAATTTTTCATATTCTGTTTTCGTGTTTAATTTTCTGTATTCTTTTTCTTTCGAACCTATCCTACTGATAACTTACCCTTGTTTACAGGTAGTGCATGACCAGGAGTTCAAACAAAGAGCTCGTTGAACCTTACGACGAACCTGAGCAAGTGTTATATTCATTGAGAAAGCTTTCCAAAATAACCAATTTTGACCACTCGAGTTCACTGAAATTCGAGTTATTTTCGGATCACGAAAGTCAGTTTGGAGAAGAAATCACAAAAACAATGACTGAACCAACTATAGAGAAGTACATGATGAAAACCCAAGAGGATTATGGCTCGGGTGTTGCTAGACCAAAATTTGATAAGGATGTTAAATTAGAGTTGAAGGGTCAATTTCTAAAGGAGTTGCGTAAACATACTTTTAGTGGATCAGAAAATGAGGATGCAAATGAACACATTGAAACAGTTCTCGAGATAGTTGATTTGTTTACTACACCAGATGTGACTCAAGATCAACTTATGTTTCGTGTTTTCCCTATCACACTTACTGGAGCCGCAAGTAGATGGTTAAGGAATGAACCGGCTGGTTCAATTACTACTCAGGAAATTCTTAAGGGAAATTTTTTAAGCAAATACTGTCCACCTGCTCGTACTGCTAAAAAGATAAAGCAAATCAATAATTTTTTGCAAGAGCCGGATAAAGGTCTTTACCAGGCTTGGGAACGATTCAAAGAACTTTTATTGAGATGTCCTCAATATTACTTGACCAATATGCAAGAGGTGATTTTGTTCTACAAAGGACTAGATGTGCCTACTAGGCAGATTCTCGATTCTAAAGGTGTTATGCCTAAAATGAATGCGGTTGATGCTAAGAAAGCCATCCAAGAAATGGCTGATCATTCTCAAAAGTGGCACAATGGAGCATCTAATAGAAATAAAGGAAGTAACACTTCTGATGGATTAGCTGCTATTGAAGCTCAACTGAACAATCTTGGCAGGGAAATTAAAAAAGTGAATGAAAGAGTGTATGCTGCTCAAGTAGGGTGTGAATTATGCAATGGACCACATTACACTAAGGATTGTCCATTAAAGAAGGAAGGAAATACACTTGAAGAGGCGTACTACACTCAATTCAGAGTACCATTCCCACAAGCAAGAAGGTATAAAGCAGCTGCTTCGGGATTTTACCAAATGGATAATGGAAATCCATCATATCAAGAAAGAAGACAAACGATGAAAGAATCATTGAGCAAGTTCATGGCAGAATCCGTAAAAATACATGATGAACACTCTTCATTGATTAAGGAAATTCGAGCTTCAATGGATGCTGCAATCAGAAATCAAGGATCTTCAATCAAAGCATTAGAGATTCAATTAGGAAAATGAGCAAGGTACTTTAAGAAAGGGGGTCTGGAAGTCTTCCTAATTCAACTGAAACAAACCCAAGAGATCATGTCAAATCAATCACGACTACTGAAGAAGCTGAAATGCCCTCGATACACCGTATTAGACCTCATCAATACGTCGTATCGTGTCTTATGAAGGGAGACAAGATGCCATTGATTGAGTGTAGTGGTATGACTATTTATTTTCCTGATCATTTAAAAGAAAATTATTATGATGAGAAGGAAGTAATGAAGGAATTGAAGAAGCTACAAGTCAATTCAACTGAGTCTGCTACAAGCTTGAGGAGGTTGCTTAAGGAAAAGTCGAGGATCGAGGAGGAGATAAAAGCAAAAATGAGTGAGCATTGCTCAACAATTCTTAAAGATGCTCTACCTCTAAAAGAAAAAAGACCCAGGGAGTTTCACTTTACCTTGCTATATTAATAATGTGTGTTTTGAAAAATCCTTAGCTGACTTAGGAGCTAGTGTTAGTGTTATGCCTTATTCAACCTTTACCAATCTAGGTTTAAGCAAATTAGCTCCTACTAAATTAATCATTGAATTGGCTGATAAAACTATGAAACGTCCTAAATGAATTGCAGAAAATATGTTAGTAGGTATTGATAAATTTGTCTTCTTTGTAGATTTTATTGTTTTAGATATGCCGGAGGATAGCAAAATTCCATTGATCCTTGGAAGACTATTTTTTTACTACTCATGCTAAAATAGACGTGTTTAAAAGAAAATTTGCTTTGAGAATTAGGAATGACAAAATAGTATTTAGGAGTGATAGTCCTACTAGCAACATAATTAAGAAGGTTTATATGTTAGGATTAAGAGAGCGAATGGAACTTGATTTAGAAGCTAGACTAATGGGCGAAGCACTGATTTTAAATAGATCACAAGACATAGAATATGGAGATTTTATTGAATTATATGATCTAAATGAAGAATTAGAGATTAGAAATCATACGTTAGAGGACTTAGAGCCCACGATTGAGGAATGAGAAGTTATTGATGAACCCATGGTTGATGTAGTCAAAATTAGGCATGATAATAAGATAGTTGAGAAGATAGATGAATATCCTAGTTTTGCGACTACGATAAGAAGATCCATAATAATTGTGCTTATAACTTACAATTTTCTCGCATGATAGGTTATGAACATGTAAATGCTAACTTTTTCCCCATTTTATCAATTAATGTTATGTCTAAAAAAATTTATAATTCGATTATGAGAGATAAAATTGTGTATAAAGGGAAAAATGTAGTTGGAGCTTTTATAAATGTGCCTATCTTTGTTGGAAACTTTTCAATTGTGACTGATTTTGCGGTTGTTGAGAATATGGATGCTTACCGTGATAAAGATATGGGTGATGTCAATTGGAAAACCGTTTTGTAGGGACGCTTATGTTGAAGCAAGATGGTTCAATGGATTTATTACCATTCATGATGGTAATGATAGTGTCACTTATCAAATGGCCCGATCGCATCCAAGGTTTAAACATCTCTCTAACAAGCAATGTAACAAGATTAGGCCATTACTTCAAGTAAGTGCACGTGACAAATTGGAAGGAAATTCGCACCCATATCAAAAGCTAAAAGGCTTCTTCAAAGGAGTCTTAAATTTGGGAACCGAATATGTTGATAAAAATATAATGCCTAAAAACATTCCTAATATTTTTTCACATCTTTACGTTTTGATAATCACAAAATATAAAAATGTTCAACGTAAAATTAAATGTAAACAAGTAATTAGTAGTAAATTCTCATTTCAACAAATACATCACTTAAAGGTATGAATAAATAAATGCTTAATGCATTTTATGATCAAATGAAATTTTTATTCAACCTCACACTTTTATAAAATGTTGTAAACATTTTATAAACATTACAAAACATTTTCTACAATTAAAAGAAATTTTTTATTCGAAATAAACATTTTGAAATTCAAATTTTCTGACCTAAAACGGCTAAAAAAGTTGTAGAAAATTTCCCCTACACAAAAGACAAACTGAGGAAGCCCTAGTCTTAGGCGGCCCCCTTAAATACACGGCTGGCCCCCTTAAAATTAAAGGGACAACCCACCTATTTAAGGGGACCTCCCCTATGTAGACGCTCCTCCAGTTTGTCCTATAAATACTGGACTTTTCCCCACAATTTTCTTACATTTTGCACTCATTCTTTCTGTTCTAAAACAGCCCACACATCTCATCAAAATCCTTTGATCATTTAATCATAAAGCTTTGTTTCCAAGTGATCCAAGCTCAATTCCTCAAGTGCAAGAGAAGAATACTTCCATCATCAAGTGAAGAAGTATTACACCTTTGTGTGTTGTTGCAATCTTATTGCATCCATATCATTACTTGTAAATCTTTTGTAAATTTTGTAAAGTTGTGTAGTTGCTAGATCTTGGCGATCTTTGTAAGTATAGTTAGATCATGGTGATCTTACCAAGTAGTGTTAGATAGTTTTGATATAAGTAGTGTGGTGACTTGAAGTTGTGAAGAAGTCTTAAAGTTGTGAAGAAGTCGTGAAGTTGTGAAGTCGTGAACAAGTCATGAAGTTGTGTTGTGATAGATTGGTTCTAGCTAAGATTAGAACTCGACATTTAGCTTTGTGTCGTAAATCAGTGTAAGCAACGTTGTGTACGGTTTTCTCCGCCATAAGGGAGTTTGTTGACATAGTGAAGAAAACTCTCGAGTTTGGTGCTCGGGGAGTGGAGTAGGGCGAAGAGGTGCTTCGTTACCGAACCACTATAAATCCTCGCATTGTGGTTTGATTGTTCTTACTCTTATCTCTTGTCTTACATTACTTTCTCATATCTTATATTGTTTCATATTGTGCAAGCAGTGAATTAACAAAAAGTCAAATCTAAGTTTTACAAACAAACATAAACGTTAAATTTAAAAGCGTTAAAACTATTCAACCCCCCTGCTAGTTGTCCACAATTTAGTTTATTTTATAGTCTATAATATTTCGAATCAGTAACCTTGGTATCAACGAGTTACGTTCTAGATTAATTGGTTTAATGACTGGTTATTGGTACTTACTTAGGTATGTGAATTGCCCATTATGCAGAGTAAGTGGGGTTAAAGTCTCTATAAGCTGGATAGTGGTTTAACAGATCACCATTGCTTTAATCCCTTAAGATAGATTCTAATCTGCATATAAGGTGCTTTATGCGGATGCGTTTAATTGGGACAGAATTCTAGTGTCTTGGTCTTAGAAAGAAGTTACGCCTAAAGTCTTATGAATGATATGCCACCTCGTGATAAGTTAATCCATTGCACCCTAATAAACAACCAAACATTTTGATTGGATTAATAATGTGTTAGTACTGTTTTTCTTATATTTGGCTAAACCGCTCTTTTATCTTTTGTTAATTTGCTTGCGTGTGTTTTAGTGTCTTGATTGGTTTTGTCCACCACTAAACCCGTGCCAGTCTCTCAGGCTGAAAACCCCCCTTATCCATTAGATTTAGGATTAACATAGGTTTAGCATAGATTAGACTAACTTAGATTAGAAAAACCAAAGTAGTAATAAATTGAAAGTGTTCCTCGCTCTTAGTGATCGACACCCTACTTACCGCGAAACTCCTACCGACCGGGTACACAGCCCGTTAAAGTGTTGTTTTTGGTTAAGTCGAAAAAATGTAAATTTAAAAACTTGAATCATAAAATTAACACCACATGACGACATATCAAGTTTTTGGCGCCGTTGCCGGGGAGTGAGAATTATTTTTTATTTTTATTTGATATTTTGGTTTTTAGCGTTAGATTAGATTAGATCTAACCTTTAGGATTAGTGTAGTTTAGAATAAGTTTATATTCCCGTCTGTTTGCTAATTGTGTTTATGTAATACGGCGTATTCAGTTTACTGAGTACGACGTATAAGTTATTTGATGGTTTTCTGCCCTAGTAAGTTTATTACAGGATGTACGACCTGAACATTACTATGGAAGTATACATCAGGCTCGAAGAAGAAAAATCTCGAAAACGTGGGAAAGTGTTTAACTGGGAAACTGCTAGGTATGGTAAGATCTGGTATGATGAAGACGTTCACGACCTCAAATCCGTTGAAACTGAATTCCCAGCCATAGTCTTCAATGATAGTTTGACATCGAATGAAACACTCTCTTGTGAACCCACTGTAAGTTTTTATAACGATAATGAAATTGACTTTAGAATGTCGTTTGACGAATCCGACGATGAAGATTACACGGTAGTTATTGATAAAAACTCATTTTCTTATAAAATAATTTCTACCAATGATTTGAAAACTTATTCAGAAAATGATAATGAAAAATTCAGTGTGCCTTTGTTTCCATCACCCGAGCCTACAGTCAGTTGTATTGATGATTTAGACTTCTTTAAAGATTTTGAGAATGTATTTCCAGCCATTGTTTACAATGATGCTCTAACGTCTAAATCAGATTTCTCAACTGAACCCACTTTATGCCCTTAAAATATCGATGAATTTGATTTGAAAGATGAAACATCATTGTCCGAATATGATGAAATGGAACAAAACGTTTTAAACTTTAATGATCTATTCTCTTTCAACATAATTTATCCCAATGATCTAAAATCGGATAAAGGCAATGATGATAATGAAATCGATATGATACAATCTTCGGGGGGTAATGAAAATACACAAGGGTCAAATATACTTCTTAAGGGAAGTCACGACAAAATCAGTAAAGTTTTCATTATGAGAAGTTTTATCATGGAATTAAATGTAAAAATCATGGCTTGGAATCATCTTGTCAATGGGATGCTATTCAATCCTCTGTTAAGGATATGTTATTGTGCGCCGTTTGGCATTCCGGGTATACTCTAAACGGTATTATAAGGATGGTGATTGTACAAGAATGTTGCGGAGGCCAAGGTACGTTTTCTTTACTTTGTTAAATCTAGGGAAAATTGGTCTTCAAGAACGGATACGGCGTATTAAGTTAAAACCTATACGGCGTATCTACTGTTTTTAATTGATGTTGACTAAGTCAACAAAATTCGCCAATACGGCATATTACTCAAATACCAATATGACGTATCGAGTCTAGGTATAAAAGCCCAACTGATACGTCAGATCAAGCTTTTTACACACACTCTCTTTTTACCCACTCAAAAAAAAATTTAACCGCGAAAAATTCTTGGTGATCATTGTCTTTTGATTTGAATCATCCTAATCTCTTCTATAATCATAAGGTAATAAGCTCTACTCCTTTGCCCTTTTAATTTTGATTTTCGAATACATTTAGGGTTAGGGTTAGGGTTTTATTGATAAGAATTAGGTGTTATGTCGTAGAACCTTATGTTTAGGTCCCCTTTTACCCCTTTTCATTTTTAAACTGCAAAGAAATACGGCGTATCCACTCAAATGGATACGGCGTATTGACTCAATTTTACCTGATCTTAAAACCTCAATACATCGTATTCAGTAAAATGAATACGGCGTATTGATCTGAAAAAGATTCTGTGTTTTCATTCCCATATGCTGTATTGATTTCATTCTATATGGCATAATTTGACTAACAGAACTTGATACGGGGTTTCCATTTTGAATACGTCCTATCCACCCCTCAGAATAAGAATGTTTAAAAATTTATTAACTTTGTACTGATCTTGTTAATTTTACAGATATGGCAGCTCTACCACCTCATGATCAGAGACACTTGTGGCTTCGTTATCAGGTAATGGGATACACCGAGGAGACAGTACATGATTTTAAGTAGAGGCTCGAGATGATATTTGGTAGGTAGGTTAACTGAGTCTATATACTAGATTTTGAGGGATTGAACTACCTGTTTGCGACAAGATTTTGGCACTGAGAGGATGAGGATGGTATACACTGGGGACGATGGGCAGGAGGTATTTGTGAGTCACGCTTTGAGGAGATTGTTTGGGATCCGAGCACCTTTAGTTTAGGAGTTTATACTCGAGTTCTTTAGTACTTGTAGGATCGAGGACGAGATGAGGTTAGATGTGGCTGGTACTCTATGTTTTCAGTTAGGAGGTGTTAGGCATAATATGACTTGGAGATAGTTTATTCTAGCTCTAGGATTACATACTGCCGAGGAGATGGCAGAGGACTGATTTGGTGCATAATGGTTAGGGAGTGAGAGATTAATCCCCGATAAGGGGGATCTTAGTGATTACTGGGTTGAGATTTCTTCTGGCAGTGACTTTTTGAGAGGTGCTCCCTCTTATACTTACATCAGAGATCCGGTTCGGAGGCTGTACCACAGGTTGATCTCATATAACATTTTTGGGAAGGGGCAGGCACCTAAAAAGGTAACTGACACTGACCTATTCTATCTATGTAACATGGACCGAAGGGAAGCTAACATCCCATATCTATTAGCACAATACTTGTTCAGGCACGCTAAGGGGAGGAAGAGCGGTGCCAGGTTATCTAGAGGACATTTTGTTGGGCGTCTTGCTCATCACTTTGATCTGGTGAGTGATGATGGGTTGAGAGGATTATCAGTTGTAGCTTGTGAGTTATCGTTGATTGACATAGGTGAGCTTGTTAAGCTCAACATCTGTAGAGAGAGATAGGAGATGACTGGGCTTGGGTAGCCTTGGGACCAAAGAGGCAGCATGTTGACGCGGCTGGTGCCCCTAAGGCCGCTTAGGATGCCCCTAAAGTTAATGAGGGTGCTTAGGCTGATTTGCCACCCATTCAGGTACCTCAGCCACCACCACCACCTCCAGATGCGGGTAGGACTATGCCCTAGAGATTGGGAGACTTGAGGAGGAGATTCAGGAACTATGTAGGGATGTCGGGAGTTTGCGTGGACTTGTGGAGAGATCGATGACCGACCAAGGTAGAGTCTCTACTTGGATGATTAGCTGTATGACGCAGCTCATAGAGGCTAGCGGGTAGACTTATCAAGCGTTTTATGGGACTTTTCAAAGTAGCTCCCTAGCTGTTTTCAAGAGACATACCAGACAGAGGACTAGCAAGGCCAGCACCTCCACAGCTCCCCAGCAGCTAGACCCATGATCCCTTAATCCCTCATCTTTTGATTTTATCCTCTGTACATTTATATTATTCGTATCATGATGTACCTAAACTTAAAACGGCTTATCTTTTGACGTATATATTATGGTAAGATGACTTTGACTTGTTTATGCATGATAGAATCAAGCCTGGCAGTAAGTACAGCACCATAGTTCATGAATATGTTACGGAACCAAGCACGCTATCCAAATCAAGAGCATAATGAGAGGAAGGGGGAGAGTGTACAAGAAGTTTGGAAGTTAAAGAAAAAGTCTAACTTAATGACTTCGTTGTAAACAAAAGTGATTCCCCGAGAGATACCCGAATTGTTATTTATTTTTCTCGAGTCTATCTTCCTATACATTAAATACGCGTAATCCGGTCCATACCAATATGACTATTAAATGCCTGGGGACACTATCGTCCTTATTTTTATGCACTTTAAACATTATTAATCTGTTCTATCTTACGGTTGTATTCATGCAATGATACGGCGTATCCTCACAAACTGGCCCGGTTTGTACTTTAGTTTAGTTTTAAATTAACCATAGTTACCCGAGATGGATTTTGTAATTTTTCTATAATTGCACAGGACCTCGTGGAAAGAAAAGAAATCGACAATGTTGGTGGAGAATCTACGATCTGGAAATTTTGAAGTGTTGGAGTATTGAAACTTCAAGACGGCTGTTCAACACATCCTTGCTCATATACTCAACTTGGAGAATCTACCGAGCAGAATATCAGGGGAGTTTCTCAATCTAATTCTTTTAAATTCCCATTTTTAATGTTTTATCTATACAGCGAGGACGTTGTATAATTTAAGTGGGGGGGAGGGAGATGGAATTAGAATGTTACTTGTTCTATTCTTCACACTTCTAAAATGCTTAAATTATTGCTCAAATAAAAAAAAACAAGCATCTTTATGAATTACTTGCATACATAACACGTACACAATAACCCTTTTAGATTACTATGTGGATTTAGCCTTATCCGTATTCAAATTGTTTACCCCAAATTCCACAAAAATATAAGTGTGCTGGTGATGTTGTAGACTTTAGAACTTGGCTTGGTATATTTATTCGAGACCGCAATAATGAGTACTATGGATTTAGATGGAGTAACTTGTTTAAATTGGTAAATTTTTAGGATTACACCCAAATCGCCTTTACATGTTGTTATTATTAAACTAATACATGGTTTAGTTAAATCCCCTGTGGTATAAACCTTTGTTTTACTCTCATCTTAAGAGGTAAGATACCCCTAGAAAAACCCAACAAAAGAAGCCAATCATTTAGGAATAACACAACTATCTGTTTTGTTACACCTTAACCTTAGCCTACCCTGTTAGATTTTGCCTTTTATCAGTTGCTAGTTGCTTAAAGTGTAAAGTATGTATTTCCCGAGTCTTGTGTGTCATTTTTGGTACGGTTAGAAAGAAATTTGCACATTGCAAAATGGGAATGCAATAAAGTAGTCAAAACTCATGTATTTTTACTACCAACACAATTAATGGTACGGTCGAATAATGAAGGAATTTACCAAAGGAATTATTCCAGAGTTATTATGATCGTGAAGGAATGGTGAAGTTTACACCGCTTTTCGTAGTTTAGTACAGCATAAAAAATCAAAAAAAATTAAAAATCACAAACAAAAAAAAGAAGGAAAATTTAAAGATAATAGGTTTCGCAAAAAGCATAGACCGAAGGAATTATATGAATGGATCGATTATTCATTGATACGTTTATAAGGTCAAGACGAGGTTAGAATATGTGTATTAAAGGTGGAAATATCGCCACTTGTCTTGTTTAAAAGTATGTAAAGTATGAGATGCTTGGGAAAAGTTGAACAATTACGAGAACGCCAACTTTGGTTTGTTGTTTTTTATCTATGTTCAAGACGTCTGTAAAATAGTTGTGTCTCTTATCATGGTAACGGTCAGGAAAAAGTGTCTAGCAACTTATATCTTGGACCTAGTCTATTTGTTTTGTAATTTTTGTTTAACAACAATTAATTCCCTTTCCTAATCACTAACCATGGGTTTTACGCAAATGAGGATGTGTACAAGCATGTATGTCTATTCCGTCATTACGGCCATGTATCCATGTCTCAGCTTCCTTGTTGGTTTATTACTATTAGTGAAGGTTAGAAGATCCCTACCCTATATCATTCTTCATCCTAACCCTTGGTTAAACTCAAATGAGGATGTGATCGAACACACATGTCTATTCCGTCATTACAGCTATGTATGTGTGCTTCAGCTACCTTGTTGGTGTGGTACTTTTGGTGAAAGAGTATAGAATGATCAACCCTAAGCCTTATAATAAAAACCCATTTTACCTTTATAAACTTGTTACTCCTTAGCTCTATTGGTAGAGATGTGTATCCTTGCCAAGCCTATGATAGAATACTTGTCACGACCGAGCAATTGAGCGAATTAGTTACATGTTACCACATAGATTAGTTGAGTGATTTGAGTGTTTTCATTTTCCTATTTCGTGAGGTGTTTGGTTGTGTACTTGTAATAGATCAAATAAATGCTTAAACAGAAAAATCCTTAAGGATACATTTTCAAAAACTTCTAAAGGCTACTTGAGGAACAAGTAGGATTCATAGTGGGGAGATAATTTTATGACATTTAAAAACGTATATTTTATTGGCAATCATTTACCCCATTAACTCCATTTTGTATAAATATTGCAAAGAATTGTTACTTAATTGTTTGTTATTTGAGTATTACAGTAATTATGGATGGAGTAATTGGTAAGAAAAGTTAACTAAATGCACGCATTCTGGAGCTTAAACGAAGATATTTGGAAGATTATTGTTGTGACAACCAATAAGTTCATATCCAACAAGAAGGCTATCGGGTATTTATGCATGTACTACACCAAAGACCCATGAAGGAAAACAAGATCCAATACGCCGTATCCAGAAGAAGGCAATACGCCGTATTCAAGCTATATAGAAATAAAATATTCTAGAAGATATCAAACGTGGTCCCTACTCTAAGAAACCCCTGATACGCCGTATCTAAGTCTTTGGATACGCCGTATCGAACAAAATGAGTTTTAAGTGTGCTAAATCATATTCTCGATACCTAAACCATAAACGTCGATTTTCAGAGGAAAAAAAGAGCAGAAGAGGCCGAGCAATGCGATTCATTCCATAGGAGACAATGTGTAATTTCTTATACTTTGTAATCGGTTTAGTTAGTGGTATCATGCGTTAACTCGGTTATTTACTTGGCTAAATAATATAATTTTGTATTAATTATGAACGTTTTTGAAGGCTACTAGCTTCGGTGTGTAGATAGCCATTGTTATGAAGATCTTAATATTTGTTTTGTTTATCTCTATTTCTTAATATATCTTTGGAATTGTTGTTTAATGTTATCAAAATTCTTGTTTGCATGCCTTTGTATGCGACCTTTCATTCAACTGGATCTAGTGACACGGACCAAGTAATCTAGATGCTAGGATAACTCATCATTTAGTAGAATTATGCATTTAAGACCATTAGGATCCACAATTAACGACCTATCTTTGCCTTAGATTGTGAGCTCAGTTTGATCCATAAGGTGACCTTGGTATAACGAGTAATTTCTCGAGTTAATTGGGTAAAGACTTGGTTAGTGGACTACTAGTGTAGAAATTGTCATAAAAAGCAGTAAGTGGGTAAAGTCTCTATGAGTTAGGGTTTAACAAGATCACCATTGCTTTAATCTCTAGGATAGATTATAATCAAAAAATAAGGATGCTTTATATGGATGCGTTTAATTATGACAGAATTCTACGTGTCTAGGTCTTAGGTAGAAGTAACGCCTAAGTCTTAAGAATGATATGCCACCTCGAGATAAAGTATCATTGCACTAATAAATAAACCAACGTTATGATTGGATTAATAATCGGTTTTATACAATTTTCTTTTATTGGGTATGACACTTTTTATCTTTTGTTTATTTGGCTTGCGTGCGTATTGTAGTGTTCTTGATTGGTTTTGTCAACGCTATAAAACCCTGCCAGTTTCTTTCGCTTAAAAACCCCCCTTTTCCATTAGATTCAGGATTAACATAGGTTTAGCATAGGTTTAGCATAGATAAGACTAACTTAGATTAGAACAACCAAAGTTATAATAAATTGAAAATGTTCCTCGCTCTTCGTGATCGATACCCTACTTACTACGAAACTCCCACTGCCCGTTAAAGTGTTGTTTTTGGTTAAGTCAGCAAAATATAAATTTAAAACTTGAATCATAAAATTAGCAACCATATGACGACACATCATCGCCCAAGCTAACTCACGTATAAATTGCCCAAGCTAAATTGCATATAAATCGCCCAAGCTAAAATTCAAAACCTTAAAAGACACACCTTTTGATGTTTTATCTTAGATTTTCTTGTACAACTAGTAGTTTTAAGCCTAGAAGAACCTTAAAAATGCAAATTTATGATTTTTAAGACCAAAAATTTAGAAATCAAGAAACATACTCTTAAAGACTTCGAACTACAAAAAAAATTGAACCAAATGATATTTTTCTTGGATCTTTGGCGTACACCTTGTATAACTAAGATACTAGAACCCTTATACCAAAGTATAAAGATCTTTTAGAGTTTACAAAGCTTTGAAACCAAAAAAATCAAAAATGACGAAGTAATCCTTAAACAAACACACAAGTATAAAGAAATCTAGAGAGAGAAGAAGAGTGGGAGGTTGCTTCTAGTAGCAAGGAGAAGATCTGATTGAATGCTTTAACAAAGCAATGGCATTTCTGTCTGTTGTAGCATCAAGGTTTCCACCATCAAACAATCAACTCAGAACATCGTCTAATCCTAGAAATCAAGCAACCATTCAAGATGGTAGAGTCACCATTCAATAAGTTCAAGGAAGACAAACTCAAAGTTATGCTGGTACCGAAAACAGGGGAATTGCTACTACTTCAAAGGAAAATGTAGCAGCTGGTCAACCAAGAGTTGTGAAGTGTTATAACTGTAAAGGAGAAGGGCATATGGCGAGACAATGTACTTAACAAAAAAGGCCAAGGAATGCTGCATGGTTTAAGGAGAAATTGATGTTAGCTGAAGCTCAGGAAGCGGGTCAGATATTAGATAAAGAGCAACTTGCATTTTTAGCAGACCTTGGTATATCAGAAGCTCCAGTTGCTCAGCAGACAATCCCTCAGAATTTAGCTTTCCAGACAGACGAATTGGATGCATATGACTCGGATTGTGATGACTTATCCTCAACTAAAGCGGTTCTGGTGGCTAATCTTTTAAGTTGTGATCCTGAAGTTCTCTCTGAGGTACCATATTCTGATTCGTATCCGAATGATATGATTAATCAGGATGTGCAAGAGATGCAGAATTCTAAACAAACACATGTTGATGATTTTGAAGATAATGAGATACATAGTGGTAGTAATAGCATTTCATACTCTTAATATCTGCAAGAGACACAATATGTGGTTATTCAGGATACTAATCCTTCTACACCTAATGATTTATTGGTGCTATCTTTAGTTGAACAAATGACTGATCACGCTGGTAATTTAGATAAGGAAAATCAGACAAATAAAATGGTAAATGAATCATTAACCGCTGAGCTTGAGAGATACAAAGAACGAATCGCCATTTTTGAACAAAGACTTAATGTAGATTTGAATCAAAGGGAAAAATTAATAAATTCTCAAATGGATGATTTAATTTGCGATAGATATACAAAACTTACGGCTTTTCAGCAGGAGATCGATACACTTAAAGAAACTCTTTCTAATAATGTCAAAGAAAATGAGTCTTTATCAAAAACGTTAACTGTTTTCAAAATAGAATCTAAAGAAAAAGTGTCTAAATACATTGACAAGGAAATTGTTTTGGAAAACAAAATAAAGAACTGGAGAATATTATTTGTAAGATGTATCGATCTACGCAAGCAATTCATATGCTCACGAAACCATAAGTTTTTTACGATGACACTCACAAACAAGCTCTTAGTTATCAAAATCCGTTCCATCTTAAAAAAGCTCAGCGGATTCAACCAACATTATATGATGGTAGTGTTATTGCTAAAGAACATGCTGTGATTTTTGTGATTGATGATGAAGAGACATTAATTTTGGAAGAAGAGAGTCGATCAAAGATGCTTGATAAACAAAATAATCTAAATTCTATAGAAAATAAGATTAAGATTTCTCCAATTGACTATTCAAAATTGAATAAGATTAAGGAAGATTTTGGTAAATGTTTTGTCACTCAAAAAGAATTGTCTACAGAACAAGCTTTCTGGTTAAAACATTCGTTCCTTTCTGAAACACCCGTTACATCACATACACTTATTAGAATCGAAGCTCCTAGTAACTTCCTAAGATAAGTTTGGTAAATGAAAGTCTTAAAAAGCTAAAATATCAACTGGCCAATTTTGACAAAGTGGTGATAAAGAGACTAACATCTGATGCTATCACAGCGGGGTCTTGGGGTTTTGAACATACAAAAGAGTGTATTCTAACTGAAATAATTCTATTTTTAAAAGTTTTAAAAGACATATTTAATGCGTTTGATAAAACTCTTCTAGATGAAATTACTAAAGTTCAAACTATTTTTAACCAAATGCAGGCTGCTGTTGATCAATGTTTTCTAGACAAGAACGTTTTTGAAATTCAAATCAAACAACTTAGGATTGATAGTGATCAACTCTTGAACCAAATAATGTCTCAAGAAATTGTGCATATTGTTGCGAATTCTGTGGATATTCTTGATGTAAAAAAGTCATGTGTGAATGATTGCAATAAGTGTCTGGAACTTAAGACTGGGCTTTTCAAAAAGAAAGATTTCTTTAAAAAAGACGCTTACGATAAACTTGTCAAAAGTCATTCAAATTTGGAAAAGCATTGCATTTCATTGGAATTAGCAACTCAAGTTAATCAAGAGATTTTTCAAAGGGAAAATTCTGGTAAAAACCTATATGCTCCCACATTTAATAAATTATTTGAAATAAATAAATTGAAAGCTCAGTCACAAGAGAAGGACACCGTCATTAGAATGTTGAAGGAAAGAATTAAATCTTTGAGTGGAAAAGATAGTGTGGAAAATGTAAAGAAAGATATTGATGAGATTGAAACAATCAACATTAAACTGGAACATAGTGTGGCAAAATTACTTTCGGAAAATGAACATTTGAGAAATGAACGAGAGCATTTAAAATCAATTTACAAAGACCAATTTGACTCAAATAGAAAGACAATGGTTCAATCAAAAGAACACTGTGGCTCTTTAATTGCTCAGATTAATGCAAAGTCTATTGAAAATTCGGATTTAAATGCTCAACTTCAAGAAAGGATTTTTGCTATTACAACATTAAAAAATGAATTAAGGAAACTTAAAGGGAAAAATGTTGTCAATACTGCTGTTTCAAAAACTAATGCCACTATTGCTCAAGGAATGTTCATGCTTGACATAGAACCTATTTCTCCTAGCCTTAAGAACAATAGGGATGCTCATGAGGTTTACATTGAGAAGACTATATAATATACTAACACTCTTTGTGGATTTGTAGAAAGTGCTAGAACACAGAATCCTAGTGAACCTCTATTAGAATCTGCTTGCATGTTTACAAAACATGTTCATGAATTATTAGTCTATGTCTCCCAGACATGCCCTAGTTCACCAAAATCTAGTGGGAAGTTAGTTACTGTCACACCGATCAATAAGGACAAAAGAGTTAGATTTGTTGAACCTGTCACATCATCAAACAATATTCCCAAGCAGACTTATTCTCTTAAAACCAATGATTCTAACAAGCCTTTGTTGACTTCTATAGGAGTAAAACCTACTACTAGTGCTAACGGATCAAAGCCTTCAGGCAATACAAAGAACAATAGGATCACGCGACCAGCAGCAATCAGAAGAATAAAGTAGAAGACCACTCTAGAAAAGTTAAATCTAGTTTGAATAAGAAGAATTCTATTTTTGAACCTATCAGTAATGCACTTGTTAAGCATTCTGTGAGAAATGCTAAGTTTGAATCTATGTGTGCTATCTGTAATAAATGTTTATTTGATGCTAATCATGATATGTGTCTTATTGATTTTGTGAATGATGTGAATGTGCATTCAAAATCTAAATCTAAAAGAAATAAAATGAGAAAAGCTTGGAAACCTATGGGTAAAATGTTCACTGATGTAGGATATAAGTAGAAACCTACAGGAAATTTTTTACTATAGTTGGTAGTTCGTGCCCTTTAACCAGGATCACTCCCAAGAAAATAGTGCATCTTGAAGAAACCACTTCTAAGTCAGTTGAAACACCAAAACCAGATATTAAAGTCTATAGTAGGAGACCCAAACAAATAAAATCAGTAGGTTCGAGTAAAAGAGCTAAGATTGTAGAATCTAAAACTGCTAACAACTCGGAATCCACTCATTTGTGGGGATCCAATGCTACAGATGTTTCATCATCTTCTTCTCTTTTCAGTGATAGGTTGTCCAGATCGTCCTCTGGTATTCGGACTCCAGATGTTCAAAACATATGACAGGTAACCGCTCTCAGCTCATGAATTTTGTTAGTAAATTTCTGGGAACTATTCGATTCGGAAACGACCAAGGTACAAAGATAATAGGGTATGGTGACTATCAGCAGGGGAACGTAATTATCTTAAGGGTGTATTATGTTGAGGGGCTTAGACACAACTTGTTTTTCTGTTGGAAAATTTTGTGACGCGGATCTTAAAGTTGCATTTCGGAAAAACACTTGCTTTATTTGGAATTTAGAAGGTGTTGATCTACTTTCAGGCTCCCGAGACACAAATTTGTACACAATTTCTCTTAATGACATGCTAAAGACTTCTTCGGTCTGTCTTCTATCAAAAGCTTCAAAGACTAAGAGCTGGTTATGGCACCGTCGGTTATCGTATCTCAACTTCGGTACTCTTAACAAGCTAGCCAAAGACGGTCTTGCACGAGGCATTCCAAAGCTTAAATTTCAAAAAGATCATTTGTGTTCAGCATGTGCATTAGAAAAAAGCAAGAAATCCTCTTATCAACCCAAAGCTGAGGACACTAACTAAGAGAAACTACATCTTTTGCATATGGATCTTTGTGGCCCAATGCAAGTGAAGAGCATTAACGAGAAAAAGTATATCTTGGTGATTGTTGACGATTATTCTAGATCTACTTGGGTCGAATTTATAAGATTAAAGGATGAAGCTCCCG
>BQNB010090627.1:7351-18381 GCA_026074375.1 Tanacetum coccineum | reverse complement strand
CATCCATTAGTGTCACCATTAACATCAATCATTCATAATGTAAAATCATTGATCATAATGCTTGTAACGATCATTTTGTTGTTAGCATACTTCCATGATGATCCACCAAAGCAAGCCTTAGAAGATATTGCCATTTCCATCCACTACAAGCATATTCATATAAAGATCTACAAAGATTGGTGATCTTATCACCAACTACATTAGATGGTTTATGTGTTCGTGCCATAAAATACAAGGTTTGTTATGTTGGGCCATAAAACATAACGGGGTTGGGTTGGTTATACCCTTTGTGTAAGAACATGGTATTTATTTTTTGTACAAGATAAAGTATAAGCGATGATAGGTTGGTTATCCTGGTGATTAGGGCTCAGTATTTAGCTTAGTACCGGATATAGTGTAAGCGATGTTGTGTAAGGTTTTCTCGGCCGAAAAGGGAGTAGGGTCAAAAAGGGAGTTGGGTACTCGGGGAGTGGAGTAGGGCGGAGAGGATGTAGGATCCCTAGATCATTCCATAGATTAAACACAAGATCAATAGCACAAGAGATTAAACATTAAAAACTTTTGATTGATAAAATGAAACAAAGAGTGGCTACAAACTCTATATGATGGAAAAAAGAAAATGAGTAGCTTACTTTTCTCTAACTTTGTCCAACCTAATTTTAGACTAAACTAGGACTATTTATACTAAAAGGATTTGCCTTTTAGGGCTTTCTTTTTGGGCTTTTTACAACTTGGCCCTTATACATAATAAACATTAAATAACATAGTCTTTCGAGCTAGACTTTTGTCTTGTAACTTCGAGTGACCGAAGCTTCTTTGTTTGGGTCCATTTATGTGAACCTAACAATCTCCCCCTAGATGAGGTCATGAGAAGTTCACTCGACCTTGTCTCGTTAGCTCGATGTTGATGGGGTACGTCACTTGTTGTGCTTTGGTAATTCAATCTTTAACACCTTGATCATGATCTTCAGAATTTGATGTGATGACTTGATCTTGATCTTTGACTTGTTTAAGCTTTACTTTCCTTGAAATTAACTTTGTGAATCTCCATTCACTTAGACTTTGCCATATGATGGGGGGAGAGCAAACGCGTACTTTACACTCACAATGCCACATAATCTCTGTTGAATCTGTTAGAATGATCTTTGATTGTCGATTTTATCTTCTTCCAATTCATTTTGACATTATTGCTTTGAGTGAAGACAAATCGATTATTCAGAGATTAGCGGAAGGCTATTGAATGTAAGCTTTCTTATGATTTAACTTATCAGGATCTGTGGTATGATATGATGCACTATGTCTTGCATGACGGAAACTTTGAGTACATCATCCAAATGATCCGTAGTTGCTTTCATACATAGCGAATGGATCTAGGGGATCCTACATATTAATGAAGTATCAGAGCCTACAAGATTTGATGTAATTGATTTTGATTGGTATATTTTTTTTCTTCTACTATTTTCGAAAAAAAAGTGGTTTGATATAGGATTGTTTGTATAGATTCTTGATTCAATATGAAGGATGTTTTTATGGATTTTATCTAAGATCCACTCAAACCATCTTTGTTAGCAAGCATACGAGTTCAAACGTGTTTTTCTTATGTATCTGTTGTTTTGGTTTCGAAAAGTATATCAAAAAAGTGGGGTTCGAACGAGTTTTTGTGTTAACAGGGAGTCGAAAGAGGAAATCTACGTTGATCGAAGTAGGACGAGTGGGGGTCGGAGGGGTGGGAGTTTAATTGGTATGGGGGTATGGGGTGTGATGCGGAGCAAAAACTTCATCATAATCTATACCTTCTTCTTGAGTATATCCCTGGGCAACTAGCCTTGCTTTGTTCCTTGTTACTATGCCTCTCTCATCTTTCTTGTTCCTGAATATCCATTTTGTACCAATAGCTCTCTTACCTTTAGGCAAATCCACTAGTATCCAAACCTTTTGTAGTTTAAACTGTAAAAGCTCCTCCTGCATTGCTTCTACCCAAGCTGGATCACTTAGAGCTTTGGCAATTCTTTTTGGTTCTTCCTGGGATAGGAAACAAGCAAACAGACAAGTATGAAGGTCTTCATGAGTTTTCCCTTCATAAACAGCACTAATGAACCCATGTTCATTTGTATTCTTTGTCATTCCCCTTGTCTGTACACCAGATTGTATATCACCAATCACATGATCAAGTGAATGATCTTTATGGATTCTTGTATTTGGAGTAGTAGGAACTTGATATGAGGTAGTAAGGTTGCTCATATCCATTTCTGTTTCATCACCAAATAAATCAGCATGTGTGGCTTCAAGTGTAGCACTTCTTCCCAAAGAAAACATGTCAGATACATTTTGAGAGCGATTTGACCTTGTAGTAATAACTGTTGGACTAACAGTATTAATATTTAGACTACCAGTTTTAAAATTTGCACTAGCAGTATTAATACTTGGCCCAACAGTATTAATATTTGGAGTACTGCTCTCAGGTTGCTCTTGATCACTAAATCCACTTGCTTTACTTACACCTTCATCATCCTTCTTTTCTGCATTACTAGAAGGTTGTGGTTCATCATCACTAGAATTCTTTGAAGAAGAATCAAACATTGAACCATCTTTCCACAGTGGCATCACAATGTAGTCTTGGCTAAATTCAGTCTCCTTGCTAGTGTGACCTGCACCATTACTTTCTTCTGAACCTGCAAAATCATTAGAGTTTGTACCTGCAACAACTGGCACATAATTCATTGATTTTGTTAGACTATCAATATCAAACAGCCACTTTGGACCATCACCTGTAACAATAGGTTTATTCTCCAAGAACCTAATGTGCAAGTTTTCTTCTACTTTCCTGGTTCTAATGTTGTATACTCTAAAAGCCTTACTAGTCAATGAGTATCCAACAAAGAAACCATCATCAGATTTTCCATCAAACTTGCCAAGATGATCTAAGGTATTAAGGATGGTAACATGACACCCAAATGGTCTCATGAAGCTTAGAGCAGGAGTTCTACCTCTAAACAATTCATAAGGGGTCTTGTTATGAGGCTTAACTATAATTACCCTATTCTGCACATAGCAAGCAGTATTAACTGCTTCAGCCCAAAATGTAGTAGGTAACTTAGAGTCAGCTAACATGGTTCTAGCAGCCTCAATTAGTGTCCTATTTCTCCTTTTAGCAACACCATTTTGCTGAGGAGTTCTAGCTACACTAAATTCCCTCTTAATGCCTTTCTTTTCACAAAACTCATTCATAACTCTATTCTTAAACTCTGTCCCATTGTCACATCTGATTATTTTTACTTTCTTATCAACTAGATTTTCTATCTCAGTTATAAAGTTCTTAAGGATGCCACTAGTCTCATCCTTAGAGGCTAAAAAGAAAATCCAAGTGAATCTGCTATAATCATCAGCAACAACAAGACAATATTTTTTATTCATTAAGCTGCTGACAAAAGTTGGACCAAACAAGTCCATATGCAACATGAATAAAGGCTGAGTAATAGAGTTCTGGATCTTGGACTTACAAGAGGCTTTGTGTTGCTTTCCCTTAAGGCAAGCAACACAAGTTTGGTCATTCTTAAAACGTTTTGCAGGTAATCCCCTCACAAGATTATCCTTAACAAGTTTATTAATAGTTTTAAAGTTTACATGACCAAGCCTCCTATGCCATAGCATTGATTCATCAAGTGCGGCCTTTGCAACAAGACAAGTTAGGCTCTCTTTTGGAACAATATTTTTCATATCAACACTGTACATATTGTTCTTTCTAGGAACTTTAAGTAAAACCTGACTTTCATCAGGTAACTTAAAATCAGGAGACAGAACAAAACATGCAGTGTCAGTAAAAAGAACACTGTTCTTTTTGTCACACATCTGTGAGACACTAAAAAGGTTAAACTATAACTCCTTGACAAAGTACACATCCTCAAAATCAAGCTTACCAGTTTTAAGAGTTCTTTTACCAGTAATTCTTCCTCCTCTAGCTCCTCCCCCAAAGGTAACATATCCTCCATCAAATTCCTTGAAGTCTGAGAGATAGGACATGTTGCCTGTCATGTGTCCACTATCAACATATCCTTGATTTTCTTTTTGTGGATGACCCTGCACATAAAGATAAGGAAATTAGTTTCCTTTGGGGACCTAAGCTATCACTGACTTGGATCTGCCTTGTGCATCAATATAATTTTATCTCTTAAAAGTAATTGATGCACTGTTAAGTTTGGTAGGTCTCCAAACCCAACATGCTGAGGCCTTAACAGCATTAACCTGATTTGCCCTGACAGCATTAACTACTGCTGAAGTTGGCCTAGCAGTATTAACTGCTTTTGGCTTAGCAGTATAAATTTTTTCCTTAGCAGTATTAACTTTTTGGTTAACGTTTTTGTTAGTTAATGCTGTTCTTGATTGATAGGGCCTCTTTACAGTTGATTGTGCTAATTTTGAAAAACATGACATTGGTCTAGCTTATGAAACTTTATTTTTGAGGGTGAGCAGTATTAAGTGGTTTTAGGCAGTTTTTTAGTAATACTAGCCTATGGGAGTCAAGTTTACCAGTGAGAGTTAGGGTAAAGCCTTTTACAGAATAGACACCCTTGTAGAATTATTCCCATTTACCATCATTTCCCTTTGATGTAATGCATAAGCCTAAACATGGTCAATAGCTTCCAACAAACAAAACATGCCTTATTATACATCACAAAATCACCTCCTAGCTGTTGGGATTTAAGATTATTCTAGTTTCTTTGATTCCCTCTAGGTTTTTGAGATTTGTACATCTCTGCATACTTAACTGGTTTCCTAGCTGGTTTTTCTTGTTGTTTAACAGATTCTATCTTAGTAGGAAAAACAGTTTGCTTCTCTTTTTCTGACACTAACTTCTTACTCAATGGGGCATTAAGAGTTTTCTTAACCTCATTAGAGGTATTTTTACAGACACTCTTACTGCCCTTAGGCCCATAGTCTTCAAACTCGGGTTGTTGGAACTCCTCAAGACCAGAGTTGGACAAATCAATAGTTGGGGTACAAATAAGCCTATAGGTGGAGGTGGAACAACATTATAGCTTACAAACCCCACACCTTTTCTACTGTTATCAGATATTTGACTCCCTATTAATTTATCTAAGCTCTTAGAAGCATTTTCAAATTTGTCAATTTTAATCTGATTGCTCTCTTTTTCTTTCTTAAGCTTCTCTATCTCACTTTTAAGAGCATTGATTTCTGAGTCTTTAAATGAGGTATCTCTTTTTAGAACAGCAATTTGGTCATAAAACATAACCTCATTTTTCTTGTAAAAGACAAGTTGTTCTTCTACAGATGCTAAACCTCTTTTATAGGTAGCTAGATTAAACTCAGATTTATTAAACTCTATTCTTAAATTATCATATTAAGTTTTAAGAGTTTCAAAGCTTTTAAGACAGGTGTTAGTACAAGTTTTGTCATTATGTACCTTAAGTTTTGAGAACGCCATAAAATCCATGTTGGTAGTACTTTCCTCTTCTGCCATAAAGCTCTAATCAAAACCAGCTCCATCAATAGCCACCATAGCTTTGGAAGAAGTTTCTTCCACATTCACAGTCCTTCTTGAGCTGTCTTGATTCCTATTCCTATTATCTTGATTCCTAGGACCTCTGCATTCCCTTGCAAAATGTCCCATCTTATGACAGTTGAAACATTCTACCTTGGACTTGTCATATCCAGCAGTATCACTCCCATTGATAGTGATCTTCTTACTAGTTCTCTGGAAATACCTTCTTGCTCTCATGCTCAGTAAGGCTAACTGCCACTTCAAATCCATTTCTCTAGTCATCATCATGATTTATTCAGGTCTTCATGAACAAGTTGAGACCCGTTTGGTTGATTTGCTACAAATGCATAGACAGTGGCATCACTTAAGTTAGCAGTACTATCTGGAGTATCAGCAGTACTAACAGGAGAGTTAGCAGTACTAACTTAAACATTGCATTATACTTCATTAGGTGCTGTTAAGAGATGACACCAAGTCCAAGTTCCTGAGAGCTTAGTTTAAGTTTGAGCTTGATGTTACACGTTCTTTTAACCTCTTGTTCAATAATCTTGAAGTTGTTGTAGAGATCATCAATGCTCATTGTGTCAAGATCTGATTTATTCCTCCAGACCACTACATGAGTGTTCCATTCAGAAGGGTAGACTTCTTAAAAAGTTTTAAGTTGAGGATCATCTTGAGAGAGTTTTCACCAAGATGGCCAACTAGCAAACAATTTTCTGAAGCCTGTTAAAAATAGAGTCAAGTGACTCTGTGTTTGGAGCATTGAAGTTCTCATACATCTGCTTTAGAAGTGTCTTTTGAGTCTTCTTAGTGGCATCATTACCACCAAATCTTGTTTGTATGGCATCAAACAAAGTCTTGGCATCCCTGTATTGATTAAATGTCAGCAGATGTTCATTGGGAAGTGTAATCAATAACATACTTCTTGCTTTAACATCATTCTTCTTTTGGGCTTTCTCTTCAGTAGTAACAGGACCTGGTATCATTGAAGTAGAAGTACCATCAGCATTGTTATTTGTTTTGTGCTGTTGGTTGAAAGAGTGCCATTATCTATGACATCCCATAGAGCATAGTCTTGAACTTAAAAGTATTGCTCTATTCTTAGTCTCCACATCTCATATTCACCTTGTTTGAGAATGGGCAACTTTGCAGTAGCATTGGTTTGGGCAGTTTCTAGATCCATCTCTTTGTGTGAATAAAGAGTTCTTCTTGTTTGTTTCTTCTAGATCAAAGTTTCAGAACACAAGCTCTGATACCACTTGTTGATCCCAACTCAAGATCTATTCTTTAGCTTGTAAAGATTATGTTACTTTGGATAAATCCAAAACAACAATGGTAGAAACTTTGTGAATACTAAAAAGTATGCGGAATCTACTCTTTAATACTTAGAAGAAATATCAATGAAACAGTAAACTTGAATGAACAATGATATAACCAAAAAGCTTCAATATTAAATAATACGAGTACTCTGTCTAGTACTAGGGTTTACAACCTTGAAGCTATGCATGCAACTCTATGAATATATATCTTGATAACCATAACCTAGGATCTCCTTTTATACACCAAGGAGTCCTTTACAAGATAACTACAAATCTTTGAAGATACTCAAGATCTTTTATAATTCTAATCATATACATATCTTTCTAACTTTATAAGATATACACTTTGAATAAGTCCATACATATCTCTTTACACGTCTTTATCTTCATGTGGTCATTATCTTCTTCTGGCAGTCTTAAGTCTTTACCAGTATTAAGTTCTCTTTAGCAGTATTAAGTTAGTACTGGCAGTACTAACTTTTACACTAGCAGTACTAATCAGTTAGTACTAGTAGTTATAATCTGAGCAGTACAAACTTTTACTCTTGGCAGTACTAAGTGTAAAGACTTTTAATTCCCAACATCTTGTACTTCTCAAGCTCAATCTCTTTGTTCTGAAGTGCAATTAGGCAGTTATCCCGAGTACTATTAGACTCCCATAGAGTTCTATTAGTTTCCTCAAGAGTAGATTTGCACTCTTTTAATTCTTGAGCAATTGATGTATTTGCGTTCCTTAATTGCTTTTGAATCTTTTTGTTGTCCTTAATATCACATTTTAAGTTTGCAATTAAGTCAGCAAGCACAGTACGCTCATTTTCATGATCATCAGCATTCTGGTCATCCTTGAATTCATTATTACACATATCTGATGAATCAGGTGTGGTATTGCTATCAACCTTTTCCATCAAAGATGTATCATTCATGTTTTCATGTTGCTCAGAGTGTTGTGATTCAACAGCAAACACATTATATTCAGCAGTATATGTTACCTTAACCATTGGTTCTGTGTCATAGGAAGGTCTGATATCTGTATCATCCCCAAAAGTTCTTTTGTCATTGCATTTATTGCTTGACCTGCTGCTTTCATCTCCAGATGTGTTGCTTTGATTCTCTAAACCTTGATTATTCTCTTCGTCTGATACAATCCTACTGCGGTCTTTTTCTCCCAAACTAGCATCCATTGCTTTAACCTTTTGAACCATACACTCTTGAATCTGCAACTTTCTTTCATTCAACCTTTTCAACCTATTCTCTATCTCTTGTTTATGATGTGCTCTTTCAACAATACATTGCTCAATGGATTCCATGTGTTGAAGTATCAAGTCTTTGAAGGATTGAGCTTCCATTTAAGTGTAGTCTTTGAAGCCTTGCCTTGCTTCTCGAGCATCGGAATCATAATTATAAGACTTGAGCACCTCTGAATGTATGAACTTGTCAAACTGCACTTTAATCATACTTAGATCAGACTTGGAATCCTTCTCGTGAAGTATTTCTATGTTGAGTTTCTTTTATAAGTTATTCATGTTTTGAGATAACTCATACTTGAAAGTCCGGACGTCATTACTAAAGAGGCTTGCAAATGCTCATTAAAACAATAGACTGTTAGTGAAAGTCTGTCTTTCGAGACGTTGAGTGGTTGTTTTGAGTGCATTGAATTTGTTCAAGGAGTTTTCTTTTAAAATCTTTGCGTGCTTTTGCAGTTTTTGTATCTCTTGTTTCTCTGAATCCGAACACAAAGAAAAAGTTTCTTTCGTTTCCATTTTAACGTGATGTGAAGTGAAAATGATTTAAGGATCTTAAGTAGGTAAAGTGATGTGTTGTGGTTTGTTTATCGTAAAAAAATCGTTGTTGACGTTAAAGTACTTGAACTTAATTAACGTTTATTAGAAAAACTTGAGATAAGGACTAACGATGTAATTAACTAAAACTAAAGTTAACTAAATAAAACTATTGAAAAAATAAAAACTAAAAGTGAGAATGTTTTAAAAATAAAAGTTAAAAGTAAAAATTATTGAAAATAAAAGGTTAAAAATAAAATTCTTTTAAGGCATAACGGGCTAATTTAGAATTATTTGAAAACTAAAATAAAAAAAAATAAGGTTAAAAATAAAAAATTGATTTTTTAAACAATATTAAAAAATTGGCATGCACAAAATTCCAGTCGTCTTCTTCATTTTAAAATTGTTAATGTATGTTTTATATTTCTTTTTTTCTTTCTTAATTTTGATCTCGTATAGTGATGATTGAAAAAAAGTAAATATGCTATGATGATCTATGAAGGACCGCGATTCTAATGGTATATGTTTTAAGGTCCGCGAACGACAAAACTCAAAACAGAAAAACTCGAAACTTAAACGTTTAAGCTGTTATATTTCGAAGTAAGAACAATGTTGCTTATTTCGTAGCCAAGTAGAAATTTGGGCAGAGTTTATGTTCACAAAATGACACAAATTGCCATATATAATCCTGTCACAAATTGCTACCTATGATTCTGTCACAAACAGCCACGGACACAAACAGCTAAACTATACTGAGTTTGCACAAACAACAATGCTTAAATACACAAATCGCTATGTATCAAATTTTTTTGCAGCATTTTGTTCCGTTAAATGTAACAATTCGCTACAGCATAATCGCTACAACCTGTTGCACAAATCGATAATAATAATAGAAACTATGTCACAAACAGCTATGAAACTTTTGTGACAAATCGCTACGAGTCTTATGTCACAAAACGCTACCTTTTTGCCTTTTACCAAAAACCAAAAAACCGTCCTTTTTAGCTATTTTTTTTTATCTATGTCTCCTTGTCTTGTTTCAAACCGTGTACAAGAATAAGAAAATAAACCCAGAAAAAGCACTTGAATAAGCTGGAAAATAAGCTCGACTAAAAAGTTGTTAAGCCAGAAAATTAAGCTACAACAGAAAAACTAAATACTCCTAAGAATAAGCCATGACCTAAAGGTTACAATAAGCTTTAAAAAGCTATGAAAAAGAAGAATAAGCACATACTAGTAGTAAAAGTGATACAGTTATGGTTTTAAAGAAGAAAGGTGCAAGCTTTTATGACCAAAAATGCTAAAAATTAAATCACTAAAAAGGAAAGCGTGACCCAATAAGCTTTGAACAGTATGTTACTAGCCCAAATAACATGAACAATAATTAGATATATCCAGTTTTTAAGTAATAAACAAAAAGCTAAGAATAAGTCACGTTTTTCAAATGATAGTAGGCTACAAATGATTTTGAGACACAAAAGGACTTTGAACAGTAATCTTGTATTGTTTAGACTCCAATGCACGTCAAGCTAGCACCTAGCACTTAAGTACCTGAGAAAACATGTTTTAAAACGTCAAAAATAATGTTGGTGAATTTATAGGTTTATAAATTAAATGAGGCGGATAGCAAGATTTCCCTGTAATAGAGTAGCAATTACAATATCACAAAAATGTATTACGAAATGCACTAAGCTCATGACACTGAAGCTCAACAATGAATGTATATCAAGTACATTTAAATAAGAGTGCCCAATGTAGATGTTCAACCCGTAACATCTATATGATCCGAAATGGTATACGTTCGTCGTTCCGTTTAACTGAAATACTAGCAAGTGCTACTTGCCTGAACGGGGATGTTAATTCCTGTTATCCCACAATATAATCCAATCACAACAATAAGCAAACCCAAATAAGCCCTCTTGATGAGCCGGAAATGAAAGAAAGAAAATAAAGGAAGAAAAGAACTTGGAATGTTAGATTAGAGAGAGAAAGTGGTGAATTACAAGTGAACAAATGTAACCAACACCCTCTCCATGTGAGGAGAGGGTTTCTTTTATACCCCTAGCCAACATGTAGGCGTATGGTCTTTTCTACTTGGGTCGGGCTTGGCATATCTTGGGCTTTGAGCCCGAAACACGGACAATATTAGATTACAATCCAAGCCCGTTGAACCCGACTAGCCTATTACTTTACAAGACCCAAATTGACTTTATAAGACCGATAACACTTGTTTGACTTAATATAATTAAGGCTAACAATCTCCTCCAATGTTGAGGTCTCTTTCTTCAAACTCCTCCATACCACCGATAACATTATTGTAGGAGTTTGCTTTGTTATATCATTGTCTCCCCTGACGTTGAAGATATGACTTTTGACATTTATGCTTTGCCTTGTTTTGGTCTTATCTTGTTTGTAATGGCTTTGTTCATTCAT
>BQNB010090626.1:0-27096 GCA_026074375.1 Tanacetum coccineum | reverse complement strand
TGCTTGCGCATACCTTTTTTCTTAAACGCAATTTACTAGACTTTTAAAAATAAATAACTTTTTATTTTTATTAACCCTAACAATAGAAATTTCATTTCTTTCATATTCTAACTACTAGAACCTAATCTTATCCTAATATTACTAACACATAAATACATATACGTATAATTACTTACACAATTAACGCGAAACTGCTTCAATCACCAAAATCATTTCCTTGTCACTAAAAGTGAACGAAATGAACTCCACAAAATCCATCACAAATCCAATCCCAATGAGACGATCACGCTCAATGGATTGATTATCAAATCTCACATATCCCACACAACACACATAAACACGTATAAACACATATAACACATAACACATACATTGCAACAGATTCATCAATCAACACTAATAGTTTGACTAACATGCTCAAGTCATAGTTGTCACACTAAGAACACATGCATTTGGTTTGACCTCTTTGGTCAGACCTTAGGGCCTTTCCAACCCATGGCATAAAAAAAATTATAGGTCGAATCTATGTCAATTTTTGCACGTTCTTTTTTGGTGGACTTAAATCGAGTTACTTGGTCAAACCTCAGACCCGAGGCATAAGATGAGACAAAACATGTACATGACATTACTATATGATTTACTAAAGTCATGTGTCTCATAAATCTAAGAGTTGCATTCACAATGCAATTAAAGCTCGTCGCTTACCTCTTGCCCCACTTGTTTATATGCTGGTCAGGCCTCCCATAATAAGTGGGAGGTCAAGTTGGATCTTAGTCTTATTAATAATTAATTGGGTAGTTAATTCTTTTAAGAATTTAATTATCGAAAATACTAAAATTGAACTCTCTTTGTTCTGATTAATTGTGTCATTACAACATAATTCGTAAACGAAAGTTTGTTTGCTTAAGAAGACAAACATAGTCTCTTTTTCTGGTAAGAAGAGTGAGACTTACTCCTATCTCTTCTCCTTGCTTGACAAAACTAAGATAGGATTACAATTAAAATTTTCTCATTATATTTAAACTCACTTACAATCTTTCATTACCCTTTTTTGGTTATGAAATAATTAAAAGATAAAATGTTTTGTGTAACTAAAGAACATTTTGTCTATAGCTACCAAAATAATAACATCTTGCACTTGTCAAGACGATGTATGAATTTTAAATGTTAATAAGAGGAATTCTCAATAAACCGCAACGCGTGAAGAAAATTACTAGAATGTCTTCTAGGCATTTTTTTCTTGAACTTATTTCATTCCTTATAGTGCAAACACCCTTGTGGCTAGGTAGATCATTAGAAGTGTTTAGATTATAGTAGATTAACAAGTCATGTAATGAACATGAAAGATGTGGCATGTTTTCAGACCTCAGATAAAGATTTAGACCATGAATTAGATAATCACGATATAGAAAGCATATAGATGTAGTATGTGTTAGTAGCATAGTAGCATTCACATCAGATCATGTATAGTATATGACTACCTTTTTTAGTTTGTAATTGGGTAGATTATATTTTCAACTGAGTTCTCCTTGATTTGTGATGTGATTATTATAACGTCTAATCAACGTAATCATATTCACATGATATAAGAGTCAGGTTATTGAGATTATAGGATATCCCAGGAAGCTCATTAGAACAATTATGTGATTAATGACTGTGAAATTCATTGTAACCATGTATTTTAGTATGTGCAGAATGCAATCAATATTAAGAATGGTTACTGTGTTGAAATGAGACATAATATGACAGAACATACACAAATCATAAGCCTCATTATTCCCAGAGTTGACCAGCTATGAGAAAAGAGAGAATGATTTCTAGTTGAGTTCAAGTACCCCTAGTTAATCATGTAGATGAGTTTAATCAGTATATAGGGGATGCTTAGATTTGAGTTTTAAATCGACCTTAGAGTTATGCTTGAGATGCATAAAAGAATGATAATTATATATAGCATGTTTAGAATGCCTTAAAAGTAGAAAAGCAAGGCTAGAAAAGCTTAGATAACTGAATGATAGATATAGCCAGTGTAGATAAGAAATCAGAAATCGTTATAATATATGATTATTATGCCATGACTAGGGGTGTTAATCGGGTCGGGTTGGTCGGGTCCAAGTCGAGTCGAGGCCAAAAATAACATACCCGAACCCGACCCTATTTGAACTCGGGTTAGTCGGGTTCGGGTAAGTTATAGAATTGATCTTTTTAATAATAACCATTGTACTTGATACCAAGACTCCACTCTAATAAGGTGAAAATAAATTTAAGAAACATAAGAAAAATATTATCACAGTTTGCTACTTTGCTTCAATATAAAAGTCAAATTGTAACTTTGATTTGAATACAAGGAGTATAATTGTATCAATACATCCCATGTAAGTTCTTTGAAAATTCATTATAAAAAACACAACATATTCATGTGTCTTTATTTTGTTAATTTGTATCTTGTATTATTGGTGTCATTTAATTTTAATAAAACAATATTAGTCAAAAAAAGTTCATTGCACACTTTCTCTAATAACCGTGATAAAATGTATAAAATAATCATTGGTTGCCTAAAAAAATACAAAGTCAAAACTAATAGTTGTGCATTAACTCATTACAACTGTTGCTTATAAATGAACGAGGCATGCAGACCCGTGCGATGCACACAAACCAATAAAAAAAAACATACCGAAGAGGGTTATATCTAAGTATTCATTCCGTAGTGTTTTGTGTCAGCGGAGAAGGTGTAAGTATGATGGTGTATGTATTTGAAATGTGATGCTTATGCTTCTATGTCTTAACACTTTTGTTGTGAAGTTATAAATTATGTTGGGCTTAATGTTGTTCATAGGTATGCATACTTCTATGGCTTTATCCTCGCTAAATGAATCTTCGATTACGTTTTCTCCAAGAAGTGATCCTCTTCATCATGAGTTCGCCGGTGAACTTTTAACACTTCCTTCGAGGAGTGATCGTGAATTTGGGGAATATCTTAGTCTTATGACAGTGCACTGTGAGATTTCAACTTCCCAATCACAAGAAAATGTTCATACTAATCAAGGTTCAGTTATCGAGTCTCTTCCCGTATCTCCTATCCCCGTTGAGGATAGTGAGCCCGCTCAAGAAGAGATCAATATTTTCCTTGTTCCAGATGATTTAATTCCACCAGGTGTTGAGAATGATGATTCCGAAGATGAAGTAATAAGTTACCTAACTTGACCATCAGATGATCACGTCTATTCCTCATCTCCTCCACAGAACACCGGATGTGAGAAATGTTTTGAACCGAAAGGGGTATTTTGATTAACCAGTGTTTAGGGTATTTTCTAAACCGCATGGATTTTATGCGATTATTTTACCCACCCTTTCTCCCTTGTTTCATATTTGACCTTCACTTCTCTTTCTTTATTCCTTTCTCCTCTTTCGGGAGTGAAGACACCAATTTTTTCGACTCGGGGCATCATCACCTTTTCATTTTCTTATCTAGAGCCGGTGGCATTTTCAATGGAAGTTTCTTGTTATCTTAGGTTTGCTAACAGGAACATTAGTTTTAGATTTCCTAGGTTTCCTTGAGTAAACCAATGTTACTACATGCTTAGGTATATCAGTTTCTGAAGCAGTTGGTTTCCTAGGAGGCACTTCAGCAGTTGTGGTAATCCTAGTTAAAGGGCACGCATTTCCTACTATAATGAAGGTCCAACCAGTAGGTCTCCAATTGTATCCAATATTTGTGAACACTTTTCCTGTTGGTTTCTAAACTTTTCTCTTTGAACTTTTCTTAACAGATTTAGATTTAACACAAGCATTCACATCATTGATAAAGTTAAGAACAAACAAATCATGATTATCAGAAAGCATGAAACTATAACACTTAACACATAGAAGTTCAAAATTCGCATTAAGCTTGGAATGCTGCACATTTACAGTTCCGTTAGGTTCCACAACACAATTATTATTTTTCAAACTAGATTTAACTGTCCTAGGGTGGGCTTCTACTTTATTCTTCTGAGTACTACTTGGTGTTCGTTGAATCTTATCTTTCTTTGTATTGCCTGAAGACTGTGATCTGCTAGCACTAGTAGACGATTTTATTCTTGTAGAAGACAACATAGGTTTGTTAGAAACTAGGTTTGATGAAGAAGCTATTTTTATGTTTGTGTTTCCTAAGGATGTGACGGGCTCAGTGAATCTAACTCTTTTGTCCTTGTTCTTTGGGTTCACAACCACTAATGTTTCACCAGAATTGTGATACTTGGGCAAGGTTTTATGATGTTAGTAAGCCAACTCTTAATTAGTTTTGTTATTATACCTACAGGTAGATTTTAAGGAATGATCTAGAGGATAATTTGATTTAACATGTTCAAATATATCCCTAAGAACTGCAGCTTCTTCTTAAGTGTGCTTAATATAGGCAGAGTGAGCTGTCTTTTTATTTAATAATTTAGGGGTTATTGGTTCCACATCAATCTTAAGCGTCTCTGGATCGATAGTGTATTTTGTAACAACATTATCAACTAGAGCTTTTCTTTTAAGTTTCCTTAAATCACCATTGAGAGCTGTAATTACAAAAACTTTTTCCTAAAGACTAGCATTTAAATCAGAGATTTCCACAGACTTTAGATTGACTTGATTAATTAAATCATCACATTGATCTTTTGCAACGAATAACGTGTTGGTTTAATCGAGTCATAAAGTTTTTAATTAAGTCTATATAAATGATCAGTCTCAAGCTAAGAAATAGCTTTGAACCCTATGATCCAATTCAATATTTATTGTTTCAATCTCCTCTAAGTCCTTTTTAATCTTATCCTCATTCATATTTCCACTTAGAGATTTAATTCTCTCTTTCAACTTCTTTATGACTGTGTCTTTCTCTTATGACTGAGCTTTCAATTCATTTAATTCAAAATATTGATCAAAACTTGGTAAGCTCTTTGATTGAAAACACAAAATAGTCCCCTTGAAAATTTCTGATTAGTGGTATCCAACATTCTAAAGAGATGCAATGTTTTTCAAGAGTGGTAAAACTTCTGAACAGTTTATCGTAAATCTCTTTTTCAACCAAATACTTTTTGTTGAGAAGCTCAGTCTCAAGTTCGAGACACATTTTACATTAATGCATATTCACAGAAGCATTATCTACAAAAGAATTCATAATTATGTTCACAGTATCTTTGTTAATGACTTGTTCCAAGAGTCGTTCGTTCTCGTTTAAAACTTGATTCATTTTAACTTCAAATGTTTTTGACTCTAAACGATGTTGTTCCATAGCTTGTTCTATTTGATGAAAGACGTTTTGGACTTTAGAAAGTTCATCAATCAAATATTGATTGAATGTATTAAATAAGTCCTTCAAAGCTTTTACAAATGGAATTATTTCATCCCTAAAACAAGCTTTTGTTTGTTTTCAATACCCTAGAGCTTTCAGTAATAGCTGTGGCCATGGTTCATTTCTTTAACAACCACATTCAAAACAGCAAAGATGGGTGTTTAAGTTTTTTCCAAAGTATTAACCATGCTAACTTTAGGAAGTTCTTTTGGAACATAACTTTGGTGGGTTCTACTAGAGAGTGGGAAATTGGGGGAAAGATTCATAGAATGTTGAGACAAAAGACTCGTCTCAGCAGTTAATTCAGTTTGTGTAAAACAAATCATGTTCAAATCTTAAGAAGAAAGTTGGTTAAGAACAAACAATATTCAACTGTGTAGTATTAACTTCTTTTCTAACATCATTGGATCTTTTGTTTTAAATTCATTTTTGAGAACGACTCTCTTTTGGCAAGCAGTAAGTTATCTTCGGAGTCAAGAAGCACAATTGACTAGTATGTTAATGACTATTCACCATATTAAAGCTTTGGTTCTAACTGTTGTGAATCTTTCTTATGATAGAAAGGATTTTGAAAACCTAGAGATTGTTTAGTGGTATGATTAAGGTAAAAACTGAGGTTTTGTCAAAATGTGAAGGTTTGTGCAGGTTGATTCTTTTAAAAACAATATATCTCGCTGTTTGTCTTCTTTTCTAATGGTAATTCCCTCATCATTATTTCTAGATTTTTATTTTCTTAAAAATCATTTTTGATGAAGCAGTGACCGTTTGCATTAAAGATTCATTTTCTTTTAAATGTTTTAAAAGAGTTTTTTTAAGACGATCAATCTCAATAGACTATGCACTTGAATTTGAAACGTTATCATTACTCTTTAAATCAATATTTTGTCCTTCTTTCAAAACTTTAGCTTGTTCCTTATATCTTTCAAGCTCAACAGTTAAAGTATCATTGACACTTTTATTGTCCATATTTTTCCTTGGTACAATTTAATAATTGGGGTTCAGTTCGTGTCAATCACATGATATTATCAGAGAATCTTAGTGTGCAGAAGACGTTAGGAATTCTGAATTGCTGCTTGTTGTGATTCAATCACATACTAAGAATAAGGAATAATATTGCTATCACTGGTTATTTTAGTCTCTAAATGGTTCATAACATTCGACTGTTCAAAAGATGGCATCGCCTGCACAGCTTGATTAATCGTATTATTATTTACATTATCATGAATGTGTACCTCAGCGAGAGCATTTGAACAATAAAGAGATAAATTCGCCATGAGAGAAACTTTAGCAGTGTTGAGTTCATCATAATTAGAGTCATATGCATCCAAATCATCAGGTTGATAAGCAGCATTGTAAGTAATGACATTCTTGTGTGGCTTGACCTTCTAGAATTCCTGGATCTGCCAAAAATGCTAGTTTCTCCTCATGTAGAATTTGATCATTGCTGAGCCTTGTACCAATAACCCATTTATCCTTAATACATGAATCATACCGTTTACTCTTAGCTTCGTGCCACTGTTTGGGAACATGTAGCCTTCGCGTTGCAGTTGTAACAAATAACATTCTTTGTTTCCGAGAATTGCTTCCACTTGCTCTTGGAGTGTATGTCCTTGTAGTACCCGCAGCAAAAGAAGTTTGTCTCTCCTGAATTAGCTGTAAGGTCACTCTTCCATCATTAATAGTGGCTTGTTGCCTAGGATTTGAAGAATTCCTCAGCTGGTTATTGTGAGTCCCTGAATGCATAGATCTTTGTAGCCTATGATAAGAATGATAGCAAGATGTATAAATTCAACTGACTCATATAGAAACCTGATTATGATACAATATGTTGTTGCGGAATCTCAACAACAAGTACTAAGAAAAACAATGTTAACTAAAATAACAACGTTTTTCTTAATCTGCATTGAACTATTAAGTTTACTACTATTAGAGATTGATATTGCTTATGAGATATCTTAAGGACGTCTCTCTAAAAACTATGCCCAAAGGGGTTCCTTTTTATAAACTAAGGATAAACCTAACTGAATAGGCTTACAAAACGCATATTAATCTTTTCTTAAGATTTCTATACACATCTCTTAACGGTACTACTATTTTCTAACTAACGTACTAACTAATCGATCAGACTTACATTTTTGTATGTCGGTACTATTATAACTAACAGTACTAACCTATTTGTACTGTCTTTGGTACTAACTTACTAAAAACATCAAATCCTAAACAATCATCCCTTAACATGAATGTTAAATTTGTTAACTTCATCGTTTCTGTTCAATTTATCTTCTTCTTTAAACCTTAGTGGATGTATCCAAACACTCTTATCATTCTTGATCTTGCTTAAACTCTATCCTTCTGCCCAGCAGCAACTTTGGTTTCTCCAGCAACTCTAGCACATCTTTTCAGCAACAATCAATCTAAGTTGGCTTTGTAGTTTTTTGGCAAACTACCAGCCATTAACGGATTGATTGTTCCTTTACCATACCAGTAGCCGTTTGCTCTGGGATAGTTAACTCTTTATTTTAAAAATATGGTGAGTTAATTACCATACAGTTTTTGGTAAACTGTCAACCATCAACGGAATTGATTTGTCTTTACCAAATACCGTTTGCTTTTGGACTAGCCAATGCTTCATTGTAATAACATGGTGCATTGATAAACCATATAGTTTTTAGCAAACTATCAGCTATCAACAGATTTGATTAGTCTTTACCATGAACTGTTTGATCATGGACTAGCCAACTCTTCACCACAGAAGCAAGGTGAGTTGATAACCCTACAATTTTTGGTAAATTGTCAACCATAAACGGATTTGAGAAGTCTTTACCACAAGCCGTTTGCTTATGGACTAGCCAGTTCTTATGCCTGTTAAGCATGGTGAACTGATGACCATTTGTTGTGTGGTGGTTAGCCAACACTCAAACCCTTCTCAATTCCATCAACCTTTCTCTTCAGGTTCTAACTCTGCAAGCAACTTTTTGATAAACCTAATCAACTCTAATGCCATAGTACTGTCTTCTTCAGACTCTAACTTCAATTTCAGCATCTGCATCAGTACTTCCTTTCTCAAAGGATACTTCTTCTCTACAAGCATATGAATGACTACTCCTTCTTTAGTCACTAATGTGTGTACCCCTGAAGAACTATGTAGCTTCCAACTCACAATCTTCCAATCTTGCTGTGAACCCCAAAACTCATCTTTATCATCTGGGTTGAACAAAACCATCAAATCTCCCCAAAGTACTCTGTCAAAACCTTCAGGCATCTCATCTTGAAATCTGTCCATCACCAGTTGATACACAGCATCCAAATCTTCTCTATCAAATATGGACAATACACTCATCAAAGTACTAAAGTATCTCTTCTGTCCATTACTCCTAATCACCACATTTAGATTAATCTCCTCAAGGTGTTCAGCTTGATCAGTTTGTGGTTTAGTTCCAAGAGACTCTGTCTTCCATTCTTTGATAGGATATTTTCTGTCAAGTATCTCATAGTCCACTTCTTTTTCTTCATCAGGAGCTATAGTTAAATACAATCTCAGTTCATCATTCTCTTTGTCACTATCATCTTCAGAAGTGTTTTGAATATATCTTCTTTTCCTTGACTTCATCTTTTTTCTTGTACCAAGCTTTCTCTTTTTCTTACTTTCTTCTTCTTTGCTTTCCTCCTGAACTTCTGCTTTATTCTCCTTCTGAACTTCTTCTTTACTTTGCTCCTTGATCATTTCTTCCTTAGAGGAATCAACTCCTTTCTCATTCATCCTTTTGATCAATCTTTCATCTTCAGCAGACCCAATAGAGATGAAATCTTCATCTGACCTCTTAATCTTCTCATACAAAGCTTGCACTTCCTCAAACTTCTTGATTTTCAATTCAGCATGCTTGAAGTTTCCCACATGCTTTAAGTAGGTCATCATTTGATTTCTTAATTGATTCTTGGTTGGTGGTCTGTTTCTGATAGCTTCTGATCTTTGCTGAGCAAGGAATCTTCTTTGAGCAGCAATTGTGTCATGAAGGAACTTAGCTCTTTCTTCTATTGTAAATTGCTCTCTTTCTTGTTCTTGAAGCTTCTCAGCAAGAAGTCTATCTGCCTCAATCCTTGCCTTTATATCATCAAAGTTTCTTATAAGAGCTTCATTGGCAGCTTTTTCTTCAGCTATTCTGTTTCTTTCCTCTTCAGCTTCCCACTCTTCTTGTATTTTCCTAGCCATCTCTTCATCACTTTCAAGCTGTTTAAACTTTTTCTCAGCTTCAGGTATACCATCAGATTCACTTTCAGATTCATCCTCCTCTTCAATTTTCTTCTTTCCTTTGTCTTTTGGATCAATCTTTGGAAGAGGCTTTAATGTGAGAAGTGATCTTGTAGAAGTAGGCCTAGGTCTATCAGTTTCTTCAACATCCTTCAACTCTACACCTTTCTCTTTTTCTTTAGAAACAGCTTTGGCTTGACTCATGTTGAGGAGAACCTTAGCTATTGTTTCATCATCTCCAAATATCATAGAAGTGGGTGTTTGAGTGGATGTTTGAGTGGCTTGAGTAGCAATTTCTTCTTCAGTACCTTTCTTATGCCCATCAGTACTTTCAACTTGCTCTTCAGTACCTTCAATGTGCTCTTCAGTACCTTCAAAGTTCTCTTCAGTACCTTCATTTTTCTCTTCAGTACCCTCATTGTGCTCTTCAGTACCTTCAACTTGTTCATCAGTACCTTCAATTTGCCTGTCAGTACTAACTTTGGATCCGTCAGTACTAACTATTGGTCTGTCAGTACTAACTTTTTCAGGTTCATCAGTATCCTTCAATTTGTCTATCTAGTACTAACTTTGGATTCCATCTAGTACTTAATATTGGTCTTTAACTCATACCCTATTTTTCCTCTAGATTGATATCATCTTTTTCCTCATTGTCAGTACTAACTTTCTCAAAGTCAGTATAACTCCTTCCTGTGTCTAGTACTAAGTTAACAATTACCCCCACCCACACACCACACACCGCCCCTAAAACCCTAATACATCTCTCAAAATTACTAAGATATTCTCTCATAATCTCCTATGTTTCGATTGAAACATGGGATGATCTTGTTTCGAAATTTATTAACAAATTCTTCCCTCCTTCTAAAACAACCAATCTTCGAAATGAAATCACGAGATTTCAACAAAAATTCGACGAAACGTTTTATGAAGCTTGGGATCGGTTCAATGATCTTCTTAGGGCATGCCCACATCACGGGTTTTCAGAATTGCATCAACTCGATACATTCTACAATGCCTTAAACACTAATGATCAAGACTCATTGAACTCCGCTGCGGGTGGTAATTTTTTGGATAAGATGCCTAGAGAATGCCTTAAAATTATCGAAAGCAAATCCAAAGTTCGTCAATCACGAAGCAAGGCAGTCATTGCCAAAGTAGGTACGAGCTCTTCCACCCCAGCAGTTTCATCCGATGTTGCCGAATTAAAAGATTTGGTTAGGGCATTGCTCCTAGACAAGAAAAATCAAGCTCCCGCTCCTGCTCCCGCTCCCGTTAAAGCAATCGAGCCAAGTTGTGTAACTTGCGGAGGTGCTCATTCTTATCAACAATGTCCCGCCACCGGTGGCAACATGTTCCACGATAATATCCAAGCATATGTGTCACAAGCCGCCGCGGCTAATTTTAATCAAGGAAATACCGGTATCCGACCTCCGATGTTGTCTAATCAAATTCGACCTCCCGGTTTTTCTCCCGTGCAAAATCATCAAAACAATCAAAACCGTTTCAATCAAGGAAATAACTTCAATCAAAACCGAGGGGGAAATTACAACCAAAACAGGGGTAATAATTTCAATCAAGGACCAATTTATCAACCCCAAGTTAATCAACCCCCGGTTTATCAAGCACCAACTCATCAAGCTCTGGTTCCACAAGCTCCAGGTGTGTCTAAGCTCGATTTCGATAGCTACGTCAAAGCCAACGATGCAATCATGAAAAATACTCAAAATCAATTAACCAACTTGGCTCAGTCAGGGCAAAACACACAAAATCAAATGATGGGAATGCAAAATCAATTGGACAATATAGCCAATTTGCTTTCCAAGATGGTAGTTTCCAACACCGCTTCCACTTCAGGGTCGGGATCTCTCCCGGGTAACACCGTTACCAACCCTAAAGAAGATTTGAAAGGTATCACCACCCGAAGCGGTGTTACTACTCAAGGACCCACGATTCCTCCTACCACTTCTACTTCAATGAATCGTGATACCGAGGTCACAAAGGATACGATGCCTCCGACTAACAACGGAAGCACCAAAGACGTCCAACCTCCGGTTGTGCAAGTCCAATCTCGAAATCAAATCTCCAAGCCCGATGTTGAATCCGTTAGTGCTCCAAAGGTGTCAATCCCATTTCCTTCGAGAAGAAACGATGAAAACCGCCGTGAAAAAGCTAACGAACAAATTGAGAAATTCTATGAAATCTTCAAAGATATGAATTTCGAAATTAGCTTTTTGGATGCTTTGACTCTTATGCCTAAATTCGCCTCAACTTTAAAAGCCTTAATCGGAAACAAAGAGAAATTGAGTGAAATGGCAAAATTGAACGAAACTTGCTCGGCGGTCATCCTTAACAAGTTGCCTAGAAAACTTGGAGACCCCGGCAGATTCCTTATCCCATGTGAATTTTCTGGCATTAACACATGCAATGCCTTGGCCGATCTCGGTGCAAGCATCAATCTTATGCCGTATTCCGTGTGGAAGGATCTCTCTCTTTCCGAGCTTACCCCAACATGCATGACGCTAGAGCTAGCGGACCGTTCAATCACTACACCAATCGGTATCGCCAAAGACGTCCGTGTGTTGGTGGGAAAGTTCCAATTTCCAGCCGATTTTGTGGTTGTTGAATTTGAGCCAGACCCCCGAGTACCTCTAATTCTCGGGAGGTGTTTTCTGAAAACTAGTCGTGCATTAATCGATGTGTACGAGGGTGAAATTACCCTTCGTGTTGGCAAAGAGGCCATAACTTTCAACCTAGATCAAACTTCGAGGTACACGGCAAATTTCAATCATATGACGGCAAACCGGATTGACGTCATTGATATGGCTAGTGAAGAATACTCGCAAGAGGTCTTAGGTTTTTCTGATTCGGTAGCATACGGAAATCCTTCTCCGTGCTTTGATCCTATTGTTGCTAATTCATCTCCGACCTTAACTCCATTTGGAGAAAGTGACTTTCTACTGTTCGAGGAAGCAAATGCTTTTCTTGCTCTAGATGATGATACAACTTCACCGGAAGTTGATCCGACTTATTATGATCCCGACGGGGACATTCTCATCCTAGAAGCATTCTTGAACAATGAACCACCGACTCCTATTCCAAATCAAGGAGATTGTTCACCAGAAACCCAAGAAGAAATCAAACTTTGTGAAGCCAAAACTGTTAAATCTTCGATTGATGAACCGCCAGAGGTTGAACTCAAAGACTTACCTCCCCATCTTGAATACGCATTCTTGGAAGATGACAACAAGTTACCAGTCATCATTGCTAAAGAATTAAGTTTGGGGGAGAAAGCCGATCTGATCAAGGTTCTTAAGTCCCACAAGCGAGCCATCGCTTGGAAATTATCCGACATTCAGGGTATTAACCCGGAATTTTGTACCCACAAAATTCTAATGGAAGAGGACTATAAACCTGCAGTTCAGCATCAGAGAAGGGTTAATCCAAAAATCCACGATGTCATCAAGAATGAAGTTGAAAAACTTCTTGACGCAGGATTGATTTACCCAATCTCCGATAGTCCATGGGTCAGCCCGATACATTGTGTGCCCAAAAAGGGTGGATTTACCGTTGTTCAAAATGAAGAAAATGAGTTGATCCCAACTCGATTGGTTACCGGGTGGCGGGTATGCATTGACTACCGCAAGTTAAATGAAGCCACCCGTAAAGACCACTTTCCACTCCCGTTTATGGATCAAATGCTCGAGAGATTAGCGGGAAACGAGTACTATTGTTTCCTTGATGGATTCTCCGGGTATTTCCAAATTCCCATTGACCCTCGTGATCAAGAAAAGACCACATTTACTTGTCCCTACGGAACGTTTGCCTACCGTCGCATGCCTTTCGGCTTATGCAATGCACCGGGCACGTTCCAAAGGTGTATGTTGGCCATCTTTCACGACATGGTTGAAAAGACAATGGAAGTCTTCATGGATGACTTCTCGGTCTTTGGGAATTCCTTTGAAAATTGCCTCTCCCGTCTTGAGAAAATGTTGCAAAGATGTGAAGACACCAATTTGTGTCTTAACTGGGAGAAGAGCCATTTTATGGTCAAAGAGGGCATTGTCCTCGGCCATAAAATTTCTAAAAATGGGATTGAGGTTGACAAAGCCAAAATAGATGTCATTGCCAAATTACCTCATCCCACCACTGTCAAAGGAGTTAGGAGTTTTCTTGGTCATGCCGGTTTTTACCGGAGATTCATAAAGGATTTTTCCAAAATATCCCGACCAATGACTCATCTTCTCGAGAAGAATACTCCATTCATCTTCTCTAATGAATGCATCCAAGCTTTCCAAACGTTAAAGAATAAACTTACGGAAGCTCCGATCTTGATTGCCCCAAACTGGGATCTACCATTCGAACTTATGTGCGATGCAAGTGATTACGCCATAGGGGCAGTTTTGGGGCAACGTCATGAAAAACACTTTCGGCCTATCCATTATGCTAGCAAGACGATGACCGAGGCTGAATCTAATTACACCACGACGGAAAAGGAAATGTTAGCCGTGGTGTATGCATTCGAAAAATTCCGGTCTTATCTTATCATGAACAAAAGCATAGTGCATACGGACCATTCCGCTCTCAAGTATCTCTTTGCCAAAAAGGATGCTAAAGCGAGATTGCTCCGATGGGTTCTCCTCCTCCAAGAATTTGACTTTAAAGTTCTTGACACAAAAGGAGCCGAGAACCTCGCAGCCGATCATCTGTCCCGATTAGAAAACCCGTATGAAAACGTTCTCGACCCTAAAGAGATTAATGAAACATTTCCTCTCGAGACGTTAAGTATGGTGACTTTTCGTGGTGATTCTAGTACCCCGTGGTTTGCCGACTTTGCAAATTACCACGCGGGTAACTTCGTTGTGAAGGGCATGTCAACCCAACAGAAAAATAAGTTCTTCAAGGACGTGAAACATTATTTTTGGGATGACCCCTTCTTGTTTAAAATTTGTGCGGATCAAGTGATCAGGCGATGTGTGCACGGCAAGGAAGCTCTCGACATTCTCGAGGCTTGCCACAATGGACCCACCGGGGGACATCATGGTGCAAACCTAACCGCCAAAAAGATCTTTGATTCCGGCTTCTTTTGGCCCACCATTTACAAGGATGCCCACGAGTTTGTCAAAAACTGTGACTCGTGCCAACGACAAGGAAAAACTTCGCAACGGGATGAGATGCCTCAAAACTCCATCCAAGTTTGTGAAATCTTTGACATTTGGGGCATCGACTTTATGGGCCCGTTCCCGTCTTCACGAGGGAACAAGTATATTCTCGTGGCAGTCGACTATTTGTCAAAATGGGTTGAAGCGAAAGCGCTCCCCACCAATGATGCCAGAGTCGTTTGCAAATTCCTAAAATCTCTCTTCGCCAGATTTGGTGCCCCTCGAGCTATCATAAGTGATCGCGGAACTCATTTCTGCAATGACCAATTTGCAAAGGTCATGCAGAAATATGGAGTCACTCACCGTCTCTCCACCGCGTATCATCCACAAACAAGTGGGCAAGTCGAGGTGTCAAATCGTGGTTTGAAACGTATCCTTGAAAGGACCATAGGTGAAAACCGTGCTTCCTGGTCGGACAAACTAGATGATGCACTATGGGCCTTCCGCACAGCTTACAAAACGCCCATCGGGTGTACTCCTTACAAGCTTGTGTATGGAAAGGCATGCCATCTTCCGATCGAGCTTGAGCACAAAGCCTATTGGGCCTTGAAACAAGCAAACTTTGATCTTTCTACTGCGGGTGATCACCGGAAAGTTCAACTCAATGAACTTAACGAACTTCGTGATCATGCCTATGAGAACTCATTGATCTATAAGGAAAAAACAAAGAGAATCCATGACTCCAAGATCAAAAATCGCGTTTTCAACGTCGGTGATCGAGTCCTCCTCTTTAATTCAAGATTGAAGATTTTCTCGGGCAAACTAAAATCCCGTTGGAGTGGACCATTCACCATCACTCAAGTCTTTCCTTACGGCACTGTTGAGCTATCTCAAGCCAACGGGCCGAATTTCAAAGTGAATGGTCATCGTGTTAAGCACTACTTTGGAGGGGACGTACCACAATTGGTAGTCCCGGATCTCCAAACATTCCCTAATGTCCAATAAATTCAGGTGACGGGTCAAGCATAGCGACCTTAAACAAGCGCTTCGTGGGAGGCAACCCATGCTTATCCGTAGTTGTAATTGTATGAATAAGTGTTGTTTGTTGTGTGAGATAGCTTGTCTTTTCTATCACCCGTGTTTCGTGTTGTTGTTGTTTATTGTCCAGGATTGCCCGGATTGTGAAGGCTCTCGTGTTCTCGGTTTTGTCTATTCGATCACTCGAGCTTCAAATCCTCAGCTTCATTTTGGGAATCCCCATATCCTAATCTAATCGACTAACGTTTTATCATTTGGCATACTTCATAAACGGCCTTAGGATAACGTAGTACCCTTCAAAACATCGAGGACGATGTTTAGTACTAGTTTGGGGGGGTATCTTCGATTTGATTGTTGCCTGCAGCATTGTTACCACGTAATCCCGTATTTTCACCAAAATTTTTGCAAAAATACCAAAAAAATGAAAAAATTTAAAAAATTTTCAAAAATAAAATAAGTGTTTTGTCACAGTTTTGACTTTTCTTTTGGGTAGAATGAGAATAATTTTTGACTCGATCGGGCGTATTGAGCCCTAGCTAGTTCCTTCAGGCCGAGCTTTCACGAATTCTATTGCTTTGAATTTTAAAAAGGTGAAGAACAAGAAATGATAGAGTTAAATATAAGTTTATGTGTTAAGCAAGATTCGTCTCAAAACTTATATGAATAACTTGTGTTCTTTTTCTCCCATAAGCTTCTAATCCACCTAATCATACGTGCTTGTTCAACTAAGTCAATCGATGTTTTCAGAAAAAGCTTCAAATTTGTAACTTGATTCTTTAAAAGCAAGGTTTTGAAAGATAAAATGCCAAAGAAGCATGAATGAAGTATGAATGCAAAAATGCACGAATATTGTAATTATGCCAATGAAGCATACATTTGATCATATGGAGCTAGTAAAAGATGTGTCGTGATATCCCACTCCGCTAACCACGAGGTGGGGGTTCAAACTAAGACGTCTTTACTTCTAGGGATTTGGTGTGTTGTGATATCTCACTTGGAAGAAAGGTCTAGGTGAGGGTTCAAACTAAGACACCGATCCTTAGCCATATTAGGAAGAAGGTGTTGATGTGATTTCCCACTACGCTAGCAACGGGGTGGGTTTTCAAACTAAGAACACCGGTCGTTGGTTGTGATATCCTACTAGGGAGCGAGGCCTAGGTAGGTGTTCAAACTAAGCAACACATTCCTAGCTTTAAGAACTTATGAAAATGATAAATATGTTGCAAAAAGTTCTATGGTTTAAAATCAAGTTACAAGTACCTAATAAGTTGTTGCTTTGAGTCGTGATTCATCTTGAATTATGACTATGAAAATAAGTTGATCTATGGTTGAAACGAGCACACACATTCAAAATATAATCCTGTTGGGAGTAAAAAGTTCACAAGTCATAAATATGAGGGCTTAACATCTAAACTTATATCGACAATCGATCCTTGTTTATTGCTTAGCTTGGGCTTGTAAAAAAAATCGAGGGACGATGAAAATTATCCGGCAGGACGTCGTGGATCTATTCTATTAACGTTTCTCTATCTATGATCAATTGTAATAAATAATAGGAAGTCAACACAATGTATAAAAAAATCAAAAAAAAAAATTAGAGTAGTTGGTTTATAAAAAAAATTGGTGAGAACCGGGACTTGTCAAGACTATTGATTCTTTTATTCCCTTTGATAAACGCTTGGCTACTTCCAAGTTATTTAGTCGAGGAACTTGAAGATTTTTGGTCTCTGCGAGTGCTTACTTCATAGCATTGGTGGGATCACAACATCTTAGTTTGAGGTTTTTGATATGTGTTTAATTTACAAATTACCATTTTCCATTAAAAACGACTAATAGAATAAAAACATACCCCTAAATACATTGTATTTGTATGTTTGCATTTGTATTGTGCAGGGAACGGATATCTTACAAAAAGACGGAAAACCAAGCAAAAATCGACAAAACCGGACACAAGATGAAAAAGTGTGTGAAGACGAAGCCAAATCAAAGTCAAGTCAACTCCGAGAAGAAAAAGCAAAGAAAAATATAACTTGAGGGGTCAAAATTGCCAAACCCCTAAGTTATATTATTAAGGAAGCAAAGGCAGGGGCTGATTGTGCCAATTTGAGAAACCTCATTTATAAAAGATAGAAAGGGGAAAAGGGAATGAATAGAAGAAAGATGTGGAAGGGCCTTTCTTGTACAAAATCCAAACATCCCCTTAATCATCTTCAACCTCTCTCTGTCACAACCCAACTTGTATAACTTTTCTCCCGCCAATACCAAAACCAGCCAGCACCATGTTTTGCTCCCATACTTCTACCCTGCAACACTCCATCATCCACCCTACTAACCCCCCAGCTTTAAAAAGTCCATGTTGGCAATCCCTCTCCATTCCCAAAGTACTTCGATGGCTGAGATTGTCTCCAAAGAAGCTCAAAAGAAATCAAAGGCTGGGATTTGCTTTAGTCTCTCCTCACACAACTAGCACACTTGGTTTTATCTCTCAAAAGAAGCACAAGATGCAAGTCCAATACTTCGGCTATATATAGAGCTTCTTGTAAGCCTTTGAGGCATATATAATATAATCAATCTTAGAATCTAGTTTTTAGTTTTTAATTTAACTTAACTTATTTTCAGTTATTACTTTCAGCTTGTAACATTTCCAAGTTTTAATGCAAATTTAAGTTTTTAAGTCAATTTATAATCCCAAGTGTTAAGTTTCTGAATTGAGTTGTTTTATGTTCAAAAGCTCTCAATATTGCTTGATTACAAACTGTTTTAACTAAGTGAGCTTAAAAAGTTAAATAGTTAAGAGAATATCACACCAGTCACTCTCAAAATTACCTCAGCTTATGTTATGGATGATAAGCCAGTTCTGGATGGGCTTATGGACTCTCACTAGCTTGCTTTATGCAAGCTAGAGCTGGTAAATTCATTGTTTGACCCTGTTTAGAGCAAGGGTTTTGTAAGTCTATCTCTCTTTCTCTTATTATTCTTACTTTCAGCAGAACTGCTAGTTATAAGTTAACACTGCTAGGCCATTTTAGCTTATTTAAGTGCTTAATCTTAATCATAATTGCTTATAAGTGTCTTATTTTGTTGATAGATAGTCTGTTTTTTAAAAGAAAAATGATTTTTAAGGGGTATTTTCAACTAGCAGTACTAACCTTAAGTTAGTACTGCTAGTTCATTTTCTTGGATTTCAAAGGTAGCAGTACTAACTAACACTAGCAGTACTAACTCCAAGTTAGTACTGTCAGTTAAAACTGTTAGTACTGGTAGTTCATTTTAGCTTATCAGCTTATTATTTCAGCTTGTTTAAAATTTCCTTAGCTTTTTAGAGTAGATTAAACCATTTTCCTTTGCTGTTTGCTTATCTAAACTTATTTTCTTTTTCAAAGTATTTTCAGTAATGTATCAGTTTGTAGCTTTTTAGCTTATTTGTCATTTCAGTTCATTCTAGTTGCTTATTCCTATTACTAAGTGCTTATTAAGGTTAGGTGACCTTCTGTTTTAGCTTATTTGCTTATTTCTTGTTTAATTGTGTTTTGTTAAGGCTAGCAGTACTAACCTTTAGCTAACAGTACTAACTTAAGCCTAGCAGTACTAACTCTAAGTTAGTACTGGTAGTTAATACTGGTAGTACTGTTGTTAGTACTGTTGTGTTTATCTTGTTTAATTTAGCTTAATTGCTTTTTGTATTTGCTTATTTAGAGTTAGGTTAGCTCATTTGATTTTTCTTAAGTTTATTTGAGCTTATTTGTGCCTTAGTGTTAAAGTTTTAAAGTGGTTTTGTCATTCCTAGCTTTTAGGCTTGTTCTAGCTTATGTTCCTTAATTATCTTCTTGTTCGATTGCTTATTAGGTTCAGTATCCAATCATAATTCACACCCTGTCACATTCAAACACAAATCATCAATCGTCTTTCGATTTTCCATCTCAGCCTCGTTGGGACATAACGACCCGGGAACACTCTATACTGCTTCCGGTTTTCTTGGTCTCGCGCGTTTTCGTCCCTTGTTGTGTATTTATACATGTTTGTATTTGTTTACATATTTGGGGGGTGAGTTCGCGCATGACCAATTTTTGGCGCCGCTGCCGGGGAGGTTGAAAAAGAATATCGCTACGTATTGACAACTTGTATTTATATTTGTGAATATTTTTCTTCTACAAAAATATAAAAAAAGGTACAAAAATATTTTCATTTTCTTTTAAGTATAATTATTATATAAAAAAAAAAAACCAAAAATATAAAAAAAAATTGTCCATAAACAAGAAATAAAATACATAAATTGGTAAAAATTACTAAAAATATAATGATTTCTCCAATTGAGGTTTCATATAATAACTTCCGTTGAACTTATTGGGTCCCAACGCGAAACAAAGATTTAAACTTGCCATTTGTGTCTCTTACGATATTACGTCACCTTGAAAAGTTGAACAAACTATAAAGTGGGTATAAGGAGGGTTGTTCCTAGGAACTACGACCCGAAAGGAGAAATAAGCTTCGCGCTATTCCTACTCCTCCGCTCACCTGTGCGTTTATCTTTTTGAGAGCTACCGTGAAGTAAGTAGATTATTTGGTTTAAGTTGTCTTATCTCATTGTCCGTTAAAATCAATTGTGAATAAATCATTGAAAAAGCCAAAAAAAATTAGTGTAGATTTTCTTTTTATATTTCTATTTTGTGCATGCGCACTCGTTCTCAAGCCCGTAAACGTCGACAAATCAGGGCAAGTTCCAACAAAAACTTCTGTTGATCATCCAATCTTGTGAGAAACTTGATAATCTCCCATAGTTACGTGGATGATTTTATTAAAAAATATTGTCTATGCGCAATTGCTCGAAGCACCCACCGAGGGTTACGAGGATGCGATCGTTATTCCGGAAATTCTCCAGCGAATAATTTTGAAATCAAGCATGGTCTTCTAAATCTTGTTCAAAATAAGCAATTTTTTGGAAATGATAAAGAAGACCCACATGCTCACATCCGTTATTTCAACAAGATCACTTCTACGATGAAGATTCCGAACGTACCAAATACGTCGGTTAAACTTATGCTTTTCCCATTTTCTCTCGAAGGGGCAGCCCGGATATGGCTGGAAAAAGAACCCCCTCGGTCGATTGAAACATGGGATGATCTTGTTACGAAATTTATTAACAAATTCTTCCCTCCCTCTAAAACGACAAATCTCAGAAATGAAATCACGAGATTTCAGCAAAAATTTGATGAGACGTTTTGTGAGGCTTGGGATCGTTTCAATGATCTTTTAAGGGGATGCCCTCATGGGTTTTCAGAATTGCATCAACTCGATACATTCTATAATGCCCTAAACTCAATTGATCAAGATTCATTGAACTCTGCTGCTGGTGGTAACTTCTTAGACAAAATGCCTCGAGAATGTTTAAAAATCATCGAGAGCAAGTCTAAGGTACGTCAATCAAGAAACAAAGCTGTTGTAGCTAAAATGAGTACAAGCTCTTCCACCCCAGCAATCTCATCTGATGTTGCTGAACTCAAAGACATGGTTCGGGCATTGATTCTCGACAGAAAAAACCAAACCCCAGCTTCCGCCCCCGTAAAAGCGGTTGAACAAAGTTGTGTAACTTGTGGGGGAGGGTTTTTTTATTCAAAACTGTCTAGCCACTATCTAGCAAAGGTTCCATGACTATAGCCAAGAGTATGTGTGTCCCAAGACGCGCGCTGGCCTATTTCAACCAAGCGTAATTCTGGGTTGATCGTCGCTCCCCCGATAGGTCTCAAATAGCAATTGTCGACCTCCTGGTTTTCCTCCCATTCAGAATCCTCATAGTCAAAACAATTTCAATCGAGGAAATAACTTCAATCAAAACAGAGGAAACAATTTCAACCAAGGTCAGATTTATCGACCTCCGGTAAATCAACCAGTAGCTCATCAAGGACCTGCTCCTCAGACACACGGTGTGTCAAAAACAGATTTTGAAAGATATGTCACAGCCAATGATGCAGTGTTGAGAAACATGAAAACCTAAGGTCAAAAACCTGCAATCCCAAATGGCAAAACTGCTGACACTGCTTTCAAAATTGGTGTTACTGCTAATGTGCAGCTTCTACTTCCGTTCTAGAACTCTTCCTGGTGACACTGTTACCACAAGAAGATTTAAAAGGTATCACTACCCGAAGTGGCTGTTACCATTCCAAGGCCAAAAACTCGTTAACTCATGACACCGAGGTGACAAAGGACACGATGCCTCCTGCTGATAACGGAAGCACCAAAGACGTCCAACCTCCTGTTGTTCAAATTCAGTCTGGTAATCCCAAATCCTGAGCCAAATGTTTCTCCTGTTGATACTCCAATTCCTAAAGCATCAATTCCATTTCCAACAAGAAGAAATGATGAAAGGCGCAAGGAAAAAGCTAACGAACAAATTGAGAAATTCAATGAAATCTTCAAAGAATTGAATTTCGACAATTAGCTTTTTATTGGATGCTTTGACTCTATGCCAAATTCGCCTCAACTTTAAAACCTTAATGGGAAACGCAAGAAAAATTGAGTGAAATGGCAAATTGAAACGAAACTTGCTCGGCGGTCATCCTTAACAAGTTGCCTAGAAAACTTGGAGACCCCGGCAGATTCCTTATCCCATGTGAATTTTCTGGCATTAACACATGCAATGCCTTGGCCGATCTCGATTGCAAGCATCAATCTTATGCCGTATTTGGTGTGGAAGGATCTCTCTCTATCCGAGCCCCTACCCAACTGCATGACAGCTAGAAGCTTGCGACGTTTCAATCACTACACCAATCGGTATCGCCAAAGACGTCCGTGTGTTGGTAGGAAAGTTCCAATTTCCAGCCGATTTTGTGGTTGTTGAATTTGAGCCAGACCCCCGAGTACCTCTAATTCTCGGGAGGTGTTTTCTGAAAACTAGTCGTGCACGCTACATCGATTTTACGGAGGTGAAATTACCCTTCGTGTTGCGCAAGAGGGCCCTATAACTCCCTTCAAACCTATCGATTGCCCAAATCCCTTGACCCCCGGCTCTACATCGGCCAAATTTCAATCATATGAACGGCCAACACCGGTATCTGGCACCGTCCATGGATATGGTAGATGAAGACATACTGCAGACTGCGCGTTCGGTTTGTCAGAGATTCCTCTCACGGTCAAAGCATAACGGAAGTCTCCCTTGATCCGAGCTTTGCTCTCACGCATTGTTGACTACACCTCTCTTCTCCGATATCTCTCCCGACAGTCCATCTCGAGAGAAAGTGACTTCTCCTACTGTTCGAGGTCCTGACAAATGCTTTTCTTGCTCCTAATGATGATACATAACCTTCACAAGTGTATCAAGTTGATCAGACTGCTGCTTTATCCGATATCAGACCGTGGGACATTGCTCTGATGTCACTAGACGCATTCTGTGGTAGACAAGCGAAACCACGGCACGCACCTCTTCTCCTAAACATCGCGAAGAGCATTGTATAGACGATCCACAGAATACCCTAACAGTGTGGAAAAGTGTCAAAACTTTGCGAGATAGCCAAACTGTTAAATGTCTTCACAATTGATGCTAACATACGGCCCCCTAAGACGAGGGTTGAAGAACTCAAGAGAACATACCACGACCCCCCTCCCACCAAACATGAGAAATACGCATTTGAGGATGGATCCCGACATAAATTGAACGCGTTGATCCAGTCGGATCATTGCGTGCATAATAGATCCGGCCTCTCTGATCCGCTGCCGCGAGGCTCGTAAGCCAGATCTGATCAAGGTTCTTAAGTTCCCACAAGCGAGCCCATTGCTTGGAAATTATCCGACATTCAGGGTATAACCCAGAATTTTGTACCCACTAAAATTCTAATGAAGAGGACTATAACACCTACAGTTCAGCATCATGAGAAGGGTTAATCCAAAAACCCACGATGTCATCAATAAAGAAGTTGAAAAACTTCTTGACGGCAGGATAGATTTCACCCACTCTCCGATAGTCATGGTGTCAGCCCGCTACATTGTGTGCCCAAATAAGGGTGATTTACCGTTGTTCCAAAAGAAGAAAAGAGTTGATTCCCACTCGATGGTTACCAGGTGGGGGTACTGCATTGACTACCGCAAGTAAATGAAGCACCCGCAAAGACCCCCCCCCCCCCCCCCCCCCCCCCCCCCCCCCCCCCCCCCTTTCCACTCCGGTTTATGGAATCAAATGCTCGAGAGATTGCGGGAAACGAGTACTATTGTTCACTTGATGGATTCTACGGGTATTTCAAAATTCCCATTGACCCTAGTGATTCAAGAAAAGACCACATTTACTTGTCCCTACGGAACGTTTGCCTACCGTCGCATGCCTTTCGGCTTATGCAATGCACCGGGCACGTTCCAAAGGTGTATGTTGGCCATCTTTCACGACATGGTTGAAAAGACAATGGAAGTCTTCATGGATGACTTCTCGGTCTTTGGGAATTCCTTTGAAAATTGCCTCTCCCGTCTTGAGAAAATGTTGCAAAGATGTGGAAGACACAATTCGTGTCTTAACTGGGAGAAGAGCCATTTTACAGGCTCAAACGAGGGCATTCTGCTCCTCGGACCTAAAATTTATAACAACTGGTGATCTGGAGGTTGACCACAGCAACAAATTAGTGTCACAGCTGCCACCAAACCTATTACTCCATCCCACCCACTGTCAAAGGGCGTTAGGAGTTTTCTTGGTCATGCCGGTTTTTACCGGAGATTCATAAAGGATTTTTCCAAAATATCCCGACCAATGACTCATCTTCTCGAGAAGAATACTCCATTCATCTTCTCTAATGAATGCATCCAAGCTTTCCAAACGTTAAAAAATAAACTTACGGAAGCTCCGATCTTGATTGCCCCAAACTGAGATTACTCATTCGAACTTATGTGCGATGAAGTGATTACGCCATACGGGGCAGTTTTGGGGCAACGTCATGAAAAACATTTCGGCATTGTCCATTATGCTAGCAAGACGATGACGAGGCTGAATCTAATTTACACCACGAGGAGAAAAAGGAAATGTTTGCTGTGGTGTATGCATTTCGGAAAACTTCGGTCTTATCTTATCATGAACAAAAGCATAGTACATACGGACCATTCGCTTCTCAAGTATCTCTTGCCAAAAAGGATGCTAAAGCGAGATTGCTCGATGGGTTTCCTCCTAAAGATTTGACTTAAAGTTCTTGACACAAAAGGAGCGAGACCTCGCAGCCGAATCATCTGTCCCGATTAGCAAACCCGTATGAAACGTTCTCGCCCCCTAAAAAGATTATGAGGACATTCCTTCTCGAGACTGTTAGTATGGTTGAACTTTTCGTGGTAGATCTAGTACCCCGAGGTTTGCAGACTTGCAAAATACCCAATAAATCAGCGGGGTAGCTCGGTGTTGAAGGGCATGTCAACCCAACAGAAAAATAAGTTCTTCAAGGACGTGAAACACTATTTTTGGGATGACCCCTTCTTGTTTAAAATTTGTGCGGATCAAGTGATCAGGCGATGTGTGCACGGCAAGGAAGCCCTCGACATTCTCGAGGCTTGCCACAATGGACCCACCGGGGACAATCATGGGTGCAAACCAACGCCAAAAAGATCTTTGATTCCGGCTTCTTTTGGGTCCACATTTTACAAGGATGCCCGAGTTTGTCAAAAACTGTGACTCGTTGCCAACGACAGAAAAACTTCGCTGGGTTGAGATGCTCACAACTCATCCAAGTTTGTGAAATCTTTGACTGTTTGGGCATTGACTTTATGGGCCCGTTCCCGTCTTCACGAGGAACAAATATTTTCTCATGGCCGTTGACTACTTGTACAAATGGGTTGAGCGAAAGCACTCCCCCGCCAATGATGCCAGAGTCGTTTGCAATTTCCTAACAATCCTCTCTTCGCCAGATTTGGTGCCCCCCGAGCTATTCATAAGTGATCGGCGGACTCATTTCTGCAATGGACCAATTTGACAAGGTCACTGCAGAAATATGGAGTCATCACCGTCTCCTCCACCGCGTATCATCCACAAAAACAAGTGGGCAAGTCGAGTGTCAAATCGTGGTTTGAAACGTATCCTTGAAGGACCATAGGTGAAAAACCGTGCCTTCCTGGTGGACAAACTAGATGCGCACTATAGGCCTTCCGACACAGCTTACAAAATGCCCATCTGGGTGTACTCCTTACAAGCTTGTGTATGGTAAGCATGCCATCTTCGATCGAGCTTCAGCACAAACCTATTGGGCCTTGAAACAGCAATTTTGATCTTTTACTGCGGGGTGGATCACCGGAAAGTTCAACTTCAATGAACTTAACGACCTTCTGATAATGCCTATGGAGAACTCATTGATCTATAAGGAAAAAAAAACAAAGAGATCATTGACTCTCAAGATCAATATCGGCGTTTTCCAACGCTGGTGATCGAGTCCTCCTTTTTAATTCAAGATTGAAGATTTTCTCGGGCAAACTAAAATCCCGTTAGAGTGGACCATTCACCATCACTCAAGTCTTTCCTTACGGCACTGTTGAGCTATCTCAAGCCAACGGGCCGAATTTCAAAGTGAATAATGGTCAGGTTTTAAGCCACTACTTTGGAGGGGATGACCACAATTGGTCGGTTCGGATCTCCAACATTCCCTAATTGTCAATAAATTCGGTGAGGGTCATAGCATAGCGACCTTAAACAAGCGCTTCATGGGAGGCAACCCATGTTATCGTAGTTGTAAAATTGTATTGAAATAAGTGTTGTTTGTTGTGTGAGATTGCCTTGTCTTTTCTATCACCCGTGTTTCGTGTTGTTGTTGTTTATTGTCCAGGATTGCCCGGATTGTGAAGGCTCTCGTATTCTCGGTTTTGTCTATTCGATCACTCGAGCTTCAAATCCTCAGCTTCATTTTGGGAATCCCGATATCCTAATCTAATCGACTAACGTTTTATCATTTGGCATACTTCATAAACGGCCTTAGGATAACGTAATACCCTTCAAAACATCGAGGACGATGTTTAGTACTAGTTTGGGGGGGTATCTTCGATTTGATTGTTGCCTGCTGCATTGTTACCACGTAATCCTGTATTTTCACCAAAATTTTTGCAAAAAGCCAAAAAAAAAAAAAAAATTTAAAATTTTTCAAAAATAAAATAAGTGTTTTGTCACAGTTTTGACTTTTCTTTTGGGTAGAATGAGAATAATTTTTGACTCGATCGGGCGTATTGAGCCCTAGCTAGTTCCTTCAGGCCGAGCTTTCACGAATTCTATTGCTTTGAATTTTAAAAAGGTGAAGAACAAGAAATGATAGAGTTAAATATAAGTTTATGTGTTAAGCAAGATTTGTCTCAAAACTAAGTCAATCGATGTTTTAGTAACTAATTAGTTTTCAATCTTAGTTTAAAATTTCAAAGTCATTTACAGCTTTTTACTTTCAGCTTTGTAACATTTTCAAGAT
>BQNB010090625.1:0-27096 GCA_026074375.1 Tanacetum coccineum | reverse complement strand
TATCTTGTATATTTGTGATGGTTGGTTTGCACAAATATGTTTGATTATTTTTCCTTTTCCTTTGCTATATGTTAGAAACATTGATGTTGTTCTTCTAACTTGTTTTTGTAGCAAAGTTACCATAGCTCGATTCCTTGGTGCCCTCAAACGAGGGGGAGCACACATCAAAGGGGAGCGTTTATTCCATCGTTTCTACGCGTAATCATCGACGAAGCCTTTTTAATTCTACAAAAAGAGAGAAATAGAAATAAAACTCACTAAAAACTTGTTTAAAAATTATTTTACATTTTTTTAATACAAATAATGTCTAAAAATGTTATTTATATTTTTTGACCTCTCAACGTTTTGATAATAACAAAATGTAAAAACGTTTACAATAAAAATAAACGTTTACAAATTATTAAATGTAAAATTTCATTTCTAAGATTAGTGATCACTTAAGGTATGGACAAACAAATTAATTAAGCATGATTAGTGATCAAGAAAATATTTTTCTTTTAATCCTCACTTTTAATTCTACAAAAGTATTTTCTCAAAAATACATTTACAAAATATTCTCTAATTAAAATAAAAAGTTTTATTAAAAACTTAAAATTTGAAATTCAATTTTGAAATTCAAATTCTCCCCCCAAAACGGAAGCTTCTACACCATACAACATTCCCACAAAAAGACAAAAAAGGGAGCGGAGTCTAGGCCGCGGCCCTCTTATAGGCCTGGCGGCCCCCTTATATATAAGGGACCGCCCGGACCGCCCCAAGAGAGCCGTTGGGATTCCCTGCCTATAAATACTGCTCCATTCCTAGCAGAAAAAGTATTACTCTTTGCACAAAATTTTTCAGTCTTTTCTTTCTCTCTCTAAACCTTCTTTCTCTCACTAAATATCTTGATCACTAACATACTTAGATCTTGTTTCAAGTAATCTAATCTCTTTTTCTCATCTATTCCCTATCATTCAAGTGCAAGAGAAGAACACTCGTATTCGTCAAGAAACGAAGTGTTAATTAGTGATCTATCCTCCTTTCTTCTAAGTACCAAAACTCGATTGTATTTATCTTGTGTATTTGTGTGATTCGTATATTGTGTAGATCCGATAGTGTAGATCTTGTGAGTGTGTATATCTTGTGAAGTGGTAGATTGGTTCTAGCTAAGATTAGGACTCGACATTTAGCTTAGTGTCAGAAAATAATGTAAGCGACGTGTAAACGGTTTCTCCGCCTAAAAGGAGCTTGTTGACATAGTTAAATCTCGAGTCGGATACTCGGGGAGTGGAGTAGGGCGAAGAGGTGCTTCGTAGCCGAACCACTATAAAATCTTGGTGTCTTGGTTTGGTTGTTTCTTTCCTTATCTCTTTACATTATTATTGTTGTTATCGTGTTTTAGTTTAGATAGTTATTGCTTGTTAATATTGTGATTTGATTGAACATATAACTCGAATCTATATATTTTTGAAAGTAAACCTTTAAAACGCAAAACAAACGTGTAAACTATTCAACCCCCCTTCTAGTTTCCACAATTGGTATCAGAGCAAGGTCACTCAAGATTTTTAAAATATATTGTATTTTAAAGCTTGGATCGATCTATGGATTCCGACAAATATCTAGAAGGGCAATCTATGCAAAGACCACCACTCTTTGAAAGCGATAGTTTTATTTATTGGAAAAATAGATTCGAGACATATGTTAAATCAAAAGATCTAGATCTTTGGCATGTTATTACCAATGGTGATTTTCAACCTATTGTACAAAATCTGGAAACCAAATTAGATGAGGTTATCCCTTTTGAAAAATAAACCGATGATCTCAAAAAGAGACTTGCGAAAAATAATGAAGCAAAAATGGTTATTTACAATGCTTTGCCAAGAAAAGAATATGAAAGAATTTTCATGTGTAACACGGCAAAAGAAATTTGGAAAACTTTGTTAATCACCCATCAAGGTAATAGCCAAGTCAAAGATAATAAGATCGACCTTTTGGTTCAACAATATGAACAATTCGTCATTTCCGAAGACGAATCTATAGATAGTGCTTTTGCTAGATTTAATACTATTATTACTAGTCTTAAAGCTCTTGATGAAGGTTATTCTAGTAAGAACTACGTAAGGAAGTTTCTTAGGGCTCTACATCCTAAATGGAGAGCAAAAGTCACGGCGATTGAAGAGTCGAAAGACTTAACATCACTATCTCTTGATGAGCTCATTGGAAACCTCAAAGTCCATGAGATGATCATCAAGAAAGATTCCGAAATAGTCAAAGCAAAAGTTGAAAGGAAATCTCTTGCTTTAAAGGCTAAGAAAGAATCTAGTGATGAAGAGTGTTCGACTTCCGGTAGTGAAGACGAAGAGTACGCCATGGCGGTAAGAGACTTCAAGAAGTTCTTTAAGAGAAGAGGTAGATTCGTAAGACAACCTCGGAACGACAAAAAGACCTTTCAAAGAAGCCGAGACGACAAAAACGGCAAAAGTGAAAGGAAGTGCTTTAGATGCGGAGATCCAAATCATCTTATTGGAGAATGTCCAAAGCCACCGAGAGACAAGAACCAAAGAGCATTGTACTGAAACTTATGATGGATTAGCTGCTATTCAAGCTCAACTAAACAACCTTGGAAGAGAAATTAAGAAGGTGAATGAAAAGTTTATGTTGCTCAAGTTGGATGCGATCATAAAGTAGACTGCACTACCCAAAGGATTGTCCACTAAAAGAATAAGGAAAAACACTTGAAGAAGCATACTACACTCAATTTGGAGTACCATTACCCCAAGGAGGAAGATACAGAGCAACTGCTCTAGGATTCTACCAACGAGACAATGGAAATCCTTCGTATCGAGAGCGAAGACAAACAATGAAAGAATCACTAAGTAAGTTTATGGATGAATCTGCAAAAAGAAATGATGAAAACACTAACTTGATCAAGAAAATTCGAGCTTCAACGAATGGTTCTATTAGAAATCAAGGAGCCTCGATTAAAGCTTTAGAAATTCAAATCGAGCAAATGAGCAAAGTACTTCAAGAGAGGGGATCTGGAAGTCTTTCTGGCTCAACTAAAACAAACCCGAGAGATCATGTCAAGTCGATCTCGACTACTATTGAAGCTGACATGTCCTTAATACGCCGTATCGATCCCATTCGATACGCCGTATTGATCCCATCTAATACGTCGTATCGAGCCCACATAACAGAATGCAGTTTCTTAAGCTGAATCAATCGATAATTCCTTTTCCAAGTTGATTGATTGATGATGGTTATGAAGAGAAGATGGTACTGGTTAAATTAATGGATAGAAAAGAATTTGCTACTAACTTAAAGAGGTTACTTGAGGAAAAAATGAGGATGAGGTACCAAAACGAAGCATCGACGAACATGCATGACTCAGCAATTCTTGAAGATTCTCTACCTACAAAGGAAAAAGACCTAGGGAGTTTTACTATACCTTGCCATATTAATCATATTTGTTTTGAAAAATCCTTAGCTGACTTAGGAGCTAGCATTAGTGTTATGCCTTACTCAACCTTCACCAATCTAGGTTTAGGTGAATTAGCTCCTACTAAGTTGATAATTGAATTGGCCGATAGAACAATATACCAACCCAAAGGGTTTTATAGCAGAAAATGTATTAGTAGGTATTGATAAGTTTGTCTACCCAGTAGACTTTATTTTTCTAGATATGCCCGAGGATATCAAAGTCCTCTTAATCCTTGGAAGACCTTTCATACTGCTCATGCTAAAATTAATGTGTTTAAGAGAAAAATTACTTTAAGAGTAGGGGATGACAAAATTGTGTTTAAAAGAGATTTTCCTACTAGTAACATAATTAGGAGAGTTTATGCATTAGAACTAAGAGAATGAATGGAACTTGATTTAGAAGCTAGGCTAATGGGAGAAGCTTTAATCTTGAATAGATCACTAGACCCCGTGTATGGAGACTATATTGAACTAAATGATCTAAATGAACCATTAGAGCTTAGGAGAAATCAAGTTAAAGACTTAGGTCCAATGATTGAGGAAGGTGAAGTGATTGATGAACCCATGGAGGATATACTCAAAACTAGGAATGATGATAATGAGATAAGTAATGGGGTTAATGAATACCCTAGTTTTTGTGACTTTGATAAGAAGATCCATATTGATTTTGCTTATAACTTGTAGTTTTCATGCATGATAGGTTTTGAACATGTGAATGTGAACTTTTTTCCAATTTTATCAATCAATGTTATGTCTAAAAAGTTCTATAATTCAATAATGAAAGATAAAATTAAATATAAAGGGAAAAATGTTGTTGGAGCTTTTATCAATGCGCCTATTTTTGTTGAAAGCTTTTTTGTTGTGACTGATTTTACAATTGTAGAAAATATGAATGCTTACCGTGATTAAGGAATAAGTGATGTTATAGTGGGAAAGCCATTTTGTAGAGAAATCTATGTAAAAGCGAGGCAGTTTGATGAAATGATTACCATTTACAATGGTAACGATAGTGTGACTTATCAAATGGCGCGATCACATCCAAGGTTTAAACACCTAATTAATGCACAATGTAACAAGATGCGACCATTGCTAAAGGTAAGTGCACATTACAAGCTGAATGGAATATCGCACCCATATCAAAAGCTTAAAAGTTTCTATAAAGGAGTCTTGAATTTGGGACCCGAATACATAAGGGATGTGAAGATTGAAGAATTGCTCACACATAGACATGTGAGCATACGTGAGATGGAGTGAAGCTGGAAGCAAGTCTAACTTAAAGACTTTTCTGTAAACAAAAGTGCTTGTCGGGAGACAACCCGGAATGCAATTTTCAATTTGTTATCGAGTCTGTCTTCCCATGTAGTCAATACGGCGTACCCAAACTCTATGGATACAGTGTATTGACCCTGACTTGGACGGTATCCTTTTTTATTTTCTCACACTTTTAAAAACATTATTGTCATATTTGTCGATACAGCGTATTCATAACTATGAATACAACGTATTCGACATCTGACCCGTACTTAGGGTTTTTAAAACAGGTCTCAATACGGTGTATCCTGAAACATGGATACGGCGTATCGAATTCCTGTACAGTTTTTGTTTTTATTTTTTATTTTCTAACTGACGATTATTCGAAGATAGAATTACACTTGTTTTCTGAGCATTTATACAGGAACCTTACTGGACGATTAAATGAATTTGGTGTGCTTATTTCCTGGAATTTTATATGTGTTGTATTCATGCTGGTATTGAAACGTTTTTACAACACACATCATTACTCATGTACGCAACATGGAGGATCATACCAAGCAAATCTCATGGGAGTTTTCTGTTCTAATTCTATAATTTCCTGTTTTTCATGTTATATTTATACAAATAAGGCGCTGTATATTTCAAGTGGGGTGAGGAGAATTAGAACACTTACTTGTCCTTATTTTTACAAATAATATGCCTAATTTATGTTAAATTTAAAAAAAATAGCATATTTTTTGTGAAATTATTAAGTTACATGACCCCGTACACATAACCCTAATTTCCAATTGTGAGGATTTAGCCTATTTTGTTTCCTAATTTTTACCCCAAATTCCACAAAAATATGAGTGTGTCAGTGACTGTAATAAACTTTAAAACTTGGCTTGGTATACTACTCGAGACCACAATAATAAGCATTATTTTTAATAGATGGAGTGACCTTTCTAAACTGGTAAATTTCTAGGATTACACCAAAAAGCCTATACATATTGTGATATTAACTAACCACATCGGTTAGTTAACCCATGTATAAACCCTTTTGTTTACTCTCATTTTAAGAGTAAGATACCCTTAGAAAAACATGATGAGCCATTCCTTTCTTTTTTTACACCACCAAATGTTTGTTTCGTTAAACCCTTACACCTTAGTCTACCCTATAGATTAAGTCCTTAATCGGTTGCTAGTTGCTTTTGTGTAAAGTATTGTATTTCCTGTCGCAATGCATATTTTCTATCTATGGTTAGGTCGGGAAATTACACAATACAATTGGGAATGTAAAAGTAGTTTATCTTAGTGCTCGTGTAGTTACTACTTTTATTAGTATGATCAGATATTAATTAATCAGATTTATCATGTTCGTGAAGTGGTGAAAAATACACCTTTATTCAGTCTATTGGTATATGTTTATGATAAAAAAAATCAAAAAAAACAGAAAAATAAAAAAAGAGAGAGAAAAAGGAGAGGTTTGTGAGATAATTGGTTCATATAAACTTAACCAATTTTATTATTTGCAAGGATCGATTATTTGTTGGTACGTGTTATAAACCAACGATGTAAATTTTTGTTGTATATTATTTTTAGTTTGTCGCAATATAAACCAACTATATATTTTCAAGTATCATGTGGTAGATATCGCCACTATTGTTGTATATTATATTATGAATGATTAGGAGTTGGATGTTACGGGAACACCAATTAAGGTTGTTTTCATGAGAAGCATGAGTTAGTCTAATATATGTCTTTTTATGGGTATGATCGGGAAAGTAGCTAGCAACACTATTCTTTATTTGTTTGGACTTAATCTATTTGTTTTATTTTATTTTACACCAATTTTCCCATGGATAGTCCCTAACCTTTGGTTTGCTCAAATGAGGGACTTAGCAATCACATGTGTCTCGTTCATGGATTTGGCTGTGTATGTATGATTTTGTCGCCGTTGTTGGTGTATTACTATTGGGAAAGGACTAGTTATCCCCTACCCTGTATCATTCTTCATCCTAACCTTTGGTTTTACTCGAATGGGGATTTGAGCAATCATGTATGTCTATTCCATGGATTTAGATGTGTATATATGATTCGTCGGCCTTGTTGGTTTACTACTATTGGTAAATATTACTTGATCCTATTCTTTAGCTTATTCAAGTTAAGGACTGAGCAATGAGAAGTGTCGCGGTTATGGATTTGGGCATGCATTTATCATTTTGTCGCCTTTTCTAGAATATTGGTATCAATAGAGATTGAAAAGAATGAGCAAACCCTTAAACCTTAACCTAATTTACCTTTTTAGACTTGTTATTCCTTAGCTTTAGTGGTGGAGATGTGTATCATTCCCAAGCTTATGATAGAATACTCGTCACGACCAAGCAATTAAGCAAATTACTTAAATGTTACCACGTAGATTAGTTGAGTGATTTGAGTGTTTTCTTTTTCCCTTTTTGTGAGGTGTTTGGTTTTGTGCTAGTAATTAAACAAAAAAATTGCTTAAAGGAAAAAAATCTTAAACATTGGGTTGGGATACATTTTCATAAGTTTTCAAAAGTCTACTTGAGGACAAGTAGGATTCAAGTGGGGGAATATTTGATGACATCAAATAACATCTATTTTTTATAGCATCATTTATCCTAGCTATTTGCTCATTCTACATTATTTATGCATGAAATGGTACTTAATTGCTTATATTTGTTAGTTGTAGTAATTATCGAGCAAAGAGTGAAAGTTAATCAAAAGGCGCGCATTTTGGAGCTTAAACAAAGAAATTATGAAGACTATTGTTCTGACAACCTATACGTGTATCCATCAAGGAAGATACGGCATATATGTGCCTTAAACTTCACTCAGAATCCACAAAGGAAGATATATACGTCGTATCTAGAAGAAAGCCATACGCCGTATTGGATTACAAGTCATGGAATGTTCTAGAATCTAATGATCATGGAGCCAGGCCAAGAAACCCCAATACACCGTATTGAACTCTTTCAATACTGCATATCAACTAAATTTTAGGCCTATAAAAACCAAACCCTAAATACGAATTTCGCTGAGCAAACCAAGAGTAAAAAAATATACCAAAGACTAAAAAGAAGGCATTAACCACCAGGTTTGATCTTTAGAAGAGAAGAGAATCCAAGAAGGTCTTGCAACGCAATTCAATCCATAGAAAACCCTTGTAATTTCTATACTCTAAATACGCGTTCGATTTTTGGTATCGTTCATTATTGTTTAGTTTACCTTAATCGTTCGTCTATGACATTTGTATAGTTACAATGAGGTATTAGCTATGTTTATGATAATTTAACGTTTGGTTTATGTTTATCTCGATTGCATTTTATTCATTATGTGTTAATTATGTTTATCAATTTATACTCGTTTATGTGCTTAAGTATGCGACCTATCATTCAACTGGATCTAGGAATATAAATAGAGCGTTAGCTAGATGCTGTGATAGCTCTTCATATCTGCAATTTATATATCTAGAGTAATACGATCACAAATATTGATTTGTCTTTGCCTTTGGTTTAGTGAACAAGTTAGACTAGCAGGTGACCTAGGATCAACAAATAACATTCTGATTCCTTGGGTAAAGATATGGACAGTGGACTACTAGTATATAAAGAGTCATTAAGCAGTAAGTTAGTAAAGTCTCGATGAGCTAGGATTCGATAAGATTACCATTATTGTCTCCTAAGATAGATTATAATCAACCATGAGTACTTTATGCGGATATGGTTAATTGTGACATAATTGCCAGATCTAGGTTTTAGGAAGAAGTACTGCCTAAATCTAGGAATGATATATCAACAACGAGATAGGACAATCATTGAACTTATAAACTAAAACCTGTATTTTATTAGATTAAATATGGTTAATACGTTTTCCTTAAATTAGGCTTGACCGCTTCTCTATCTTCTAATTGTCAACTTGTGTGTGTTAATTGCCCAATCTCAGTCTAGTTAAACCTCGTGCTAGTCTCTCAGGCTGAAAACTCCCCTTTTGCGTTAGTTTAAGTTTAACTTAGGTATAACATAGAATAAATTAGGACTAACTTAGATAACTAAAATACTGATAGATTTAAGTATTAACACTCACTCTTAGTGATCGACACCCTACTTACCAACGAACCTACAACTAATCGGGTACACTACCCGTTAGTGTTGTTTTTAGGTAAAGTCGGCAAAATATAAATAGTCAAACTTGATAATAAATATTACCTATGCACAACGACACATCAAAAAACTACCATGAATCTCAATCGTCCTAAAAAGTATTATACTTTTTAATAGACTCGATTTAGCAACAATGTAATCAAGCAAAGAATTAACTAAGGTTAAACAATTGTGATAACAATAATGTACTAAAATTGAGTAGATACAAGGAAGGCTAAGGTGATTTGGGTGTAACATTTAGTGGGGTGTAAAGAATGCTCTTCATTAATAATCCGGAATCTACTGGAAAATTATGAGAATCGCGAAAAGGATAGGCTCAGAAGGGTGTACTAGGGGTCTTGCACTAAAAATGAGTGCATAGCAAGAGTGTGGGGGTAGTTATATGACCAATGAGATCATCATAATTATAACAAATGCATGCTAGAAACAAGGGTTATCCTAATGTCCCTTATCACTTAGTAAATCCTAATCACACAAATGCGATCTCACTAGCAGTCTCGGGATGCATCGCTAAAGGAAGTTATAGAATCTATAATACTACCGGCACACTCTCATAAGCATAAAAAATGAATGTTTTAATTCCTAAAGATCTAGGGTGAACCTCACATTTTGGGGGTGGAATGTTTTTTAGTGGTAGGGTTTTTGTGCTAGTCATATAAATATTATCCATGAGACGCTTCTAATACTACAGTTTCTACGATATATGTCACACCCCCAGATGAGGCCTGGACGGAATAGGGTTCGAAGGGCGTTGAGTATAACAATCGATACACAAAGCGAAAAGATCAACGTCCATTAATCATGGTGTTTGGAAAAAGTTGTACGTGTTGCATAAAGAAAATTAATTTAAGTTATACAATTCGATTTTTGAAAGTTAAATGTAGCGGAGATAACACAGTTTGATAATGACAAGAGTTTATAAATAGATAAGTCTTGAAATCGGCGAATTTTTTTTTTATAGTCACATAGCACATAGACTCCATTTAGCATCAAGAATCAAGCCAAGCTAAACACTTGAGAAAACATGTTTAAAAAGTCAACATAATGTTGGTGAATTCATAGGTTTAAGTTAGTACAAGAGTGGACCACAAGATTTCAAATGTTGATACTACTATAACGGATACCAGCATCACATAAAAAGATTTACTGCCTGCGCTAAACTATGAACCGATGCTAATAACTACATGGTCTCATATCATTGCCACCATAGTATTTTGCCATAACTGGTGTCCCAAAACCAAAGACCACCACACGACATGCCATGAAATATATTCTGTATGTTGCAGCTAATTAGAACAAACCAGATAGGGGTAATTAGTCCCAATAGATCTATTTATTCATTCGCGCTCACTTAACCAATCTAATTGGCCATAGGTGACTAACGGTTCATGATAGTTCGGGCAATAGTGGTTTGTAAGCAAACTTAGGCAACACATAAACATGTAAAACCACGTTAAGAACTTGTGTCGCAGTTTTATAAAGAAAATAATGTTTTCTCACCCAATGTATTAAAGCTATTTGTAAATCAATAAATAACATTGGGGCTATGAACTCACCGTAAGCAAGACGTGGGGCTATGAACTCACCTTAAGTAAGTGGTGAATCGATAATCAACGAGGAAGAAATAAGGCCGAAGAATCCTACACGCGACCTAAATAAATGACGCATCTTAGGTAAACAAAAGATAACCGAAACTTGTATGATATGCTTTCAAGAGAAAAGACATCCATATGTATTTGTGCTTTAGTTTGTTTAATGAAGTATGGCTAAATAAAATTAAAGAGTTTTTTGTCAAGTCTTGGCGTTTATCAAAAAATTACTACTTTTATAGAGTTTCTATTTTAGGAAAGTTTTTAGTTTCAAGACGTTAATACCGTCCCCTATATTTGTTAAGTTTCCATATTTTCAAAATGCGCTAACTAACCATAATCGCTAAACTTCCAAGTCCGATCCGCTAAGTTTTACCAAACTTACTATTTTTAGTAACTTTATCGCTTTTCCTAAAATATGTTAATGACGTCTTCAAATGATGCTAATCTATATATATGTGTTACTATATGTTTCGCTAGAGTTTAGAAAGTCCAAAAATATCCGAATACCCCTTTTACTATTCACATCAGCACACTATTCATTTGGTTTTGCCGAAAAATGTTTCAAGTTTCATTTGGCTATAACTTGGCCGTTTTAAGTTCGATTTTAAAGTGCGATATGTGAAAAACTATCTATTCGAAACAAGCTCTTCAAAAACTACTTTTACGCCTAATGAAAACATTTTTAGGTCGCTCAAAACCTCAAAACTAATTCGGATCAGCAACATGTCTTTTCATAAATACTCCCAAAAATCCATCCAAACGCCACAATAGTGCTTATTCTAGCCTAATCCCGATCACTACCAAACCAACCAACAAAACCACACTTAATCTAACCTAATCCCTTCATTTCTATTGTTGCAACACACTTTTCAACTCATCTCACCATAACTTATAAAACAACAAACATAATACTTCCATTTTTATAAAAGTTGTCAAGTTACTTTTATCATTTCTTTTTAAAAAGTAACACAAACACATGGATTCTTAAACTTGAACAATATTCATAAGAATAAAAGAAATGAAACAAGAGATGACCAAGAAATACTTACAAGAATGAAGAAACAAGTAGAGAATCACAAGATCTATACCCAAGATGACTAGATCTATAAAACCCACTTATAAAATTAGAAACCCTAATTTTATAATCTTGAGAAAACCCTTAAATCAAAGAACCAATATTTCAAAACACCTTAGATGTTCTTAGAAATGAACCTAGAATGCTTGGATTATGCAAGAAATCAAAGATATGAAAACCCTAGATGGGGCGTATGTTTGCCGTGAGCTAGGGAGAAAAAGGAAGGGAAGAGAGAAATTTTTGGAGACTATGTGAAAGAATGAAACCCTAAAGTATGAAATGATTAGTATTTATAGGACAAGAAGGGGTCTAGGGTTTCATGGTTTATTGTAATTAGTGACCAACACACACCAAAGGTGTGTGTACACCTTTGCTCGGCCGAACCCCAACCACAAGGACCATAAGGTTCAAATTTTTGGATCATTGTTCATATTAGATGCTTAAGCTTTGTCAAATGAGGTTAAATGAAGTCAAAATGTGTAAGAGTCACATGATCTTGTCTAACTTTAGAAAATGTGCATGAGAAGGACCCTCTCATGTGTCACTTTCATGCACACATGCATGTGATTTTTAAAAGATGCTCTTGTTTTTAATTTCAAGGCTTATGGTGCATTTGGTTTGGGTTTAGGCGTCCATAATATAACAAGAGAAGAGTTGAATGAAAGTTTTTTGACATAAGCGCAAGAGAATAGACATAACTACAGTTTACATGAAAATGCGAAAAATGCAATTTAAACGTTAAGACGTAAAAATAAATACCGGGAGTGATCGTATACTACGAAACACTTAGAAAAGATAAAATAACTCATATAATATCTAAACTAATCAAATTCCAAAGTCGGAACGCGTCCGATGATGTTTTTCAGATTTACGCGGGTTAACTTCCCGGTAAACTACCGGATTCAAACGTAACGTAAAAAAGTCAAAAATAATTATCAGAAAAGTTTAAAATATTGACCTGAAATTTTCAGGGTGTGACATTCTTCCCCCGTAAAGAAGCTTTTTCCTCAAAGCTTAAGACGTGGGTTCAGGATTAACGAAAAGATGAGGGTACCTTTTCTTCATTTGGTCTTCGCGCTCCCAAGTAAACTCAGGCCCTCGTCTTGAATTCCAACTATCCTACATGATTGGATAATGCGGCACTGCTTATAGCCGTTTAACTTCTCAATCCATAATTTCAACTGGTTCTTCAATGAAATTAAGCTTGTCGTCAATCTGGATCTCATCCAACAGAATAACTAGTGGTTCGTCCACGAAACACTTCTTCAAATTGGAAACATGAAAAGTGTTATGAACTCGGCTTAACTGCTCTAGGAGTTCTAGTCGATAAGCAAGTGTTTCCTACTTACTAAATCTGAAAGGTCCAATTTAGCAAAAGGGAGGAGAGAGGAGAGAAGTTAACTTCCCCCGTTTGTCGAAACGTATCACTCCTTTCCATGGTGACACTTTCAACGTGACCTTATCTCCAACCTCAAACTCCAATGGCCTACGTCTCTTGTTAGCGTAGCTCTTCTGTCTATCTCGTGCAGCTTGAATATGCTTCTTAATCTGAATGATCTTCTCAGTTGTTTCATGAACAATTTTCGGACCGGTGAGCTGAGCGTCTCTAACCTCAGCCCAACAAATAGGCAATCTACATTTTCAGCCATAGAGAGCTTCAAACGGTGCAGCTTTGATACTCGTGTGATAACTGTTGTTGTAGGAAAACTCCACCAAAGGTAGGTGTCTATCCCAACCTTTCCCAAAATCAATCACACAAGCACGTAGCATGTCCTCAAGTTATTTGGATGGTTCTCTCTCTCTAACATCAGTCTATGATGGAAGCATATGATATCCATGAGTACCCAGGGCTCGTTTAAACGATTTCAGAAATGAGAGGTAACCTTACTGTCTCGATCCAAAAATAATCAAAACTGCACTCTGCCTCGAGACTAACATACTACAATTAATGTCTCGTCAACTTCTCAATTAATCCGGTTTCACTCATTGGTAAAGAAATGACAACTTTAAAAGTCGGTCTACAATACCTAAATATTATCTTGTTCAAACCGTCATCTTGGGCAGCTTAGTAACAGAAATCCTAGTAATGTGTTTCCCACTTCTATACTGGATCACATGTTGAACCCAACAAACCGAATGTTTTTGTATTCGGCCCTTGACTTTGGCACATGTCAAACATATTACTGACGTAGGTGAAATCTCTGCTTTCATATTCGTACCACCAATACATCTTCTTTAAATCTTGGTACATCTTGTCCGATCCAAGATGTACCGAATACTTTGACTTATGCGACTCGTGCATAATCAACTCTCTTAACTTACCTCGGCAAGGTATATAATTTCTCCTATTCAAGCATAACGTTCCATTAGCACGGGGATCAAGCTTCTTAATCATACCACACAGATCTCTGTCCATAATTCTCCCTCCTTTCTCGCTTCAACATGAGCTTCTAAGATATCATAGGAGGTCAGACAATCGACAAAACTAAAGTTCGAACTCGTATTGGCTTATTCTTCCTTCGGCCAAGGTATCCCCACCCAACTTCTCTTTTCTCGAATGATAACAAATCTCGCAGTCGATCGCTTAACATCTCTAACCATCATACTTTTCACAAGTTCAACATCTTCTGATCTAGAATAATGTTGCAAACCTTATAATCAGAGGAACACAACGAACTTCAATGTCGTACAAATAATTCCCCACATTTTAAGAAGCAAACACTACAAGCTCCAAGCTCTAAGTCCATTGTAAGTGTAATTCTTCTCATGAATCTTAAGTTGGCATGACGCGTAGGCTATGACCTTCTCCCTTTGCATCAAAATTGTGCCCAATCCTTTACGAGAAGCATCACAGTAAACCACGAAGTTTTCACTACTTTCGGGTAAACCTAAAATCGGCGCACTACACAACTTCTGCTTTAACAGTTTAAATGTAGCGTCTGCCTTTTCACTCCAATCAAACTTCACGTTCTTTTGAGTCAGCTTCGTCATAGGTTTGGCAATTTTTGAGAAACCTTTGATAAATCAATGGTAATAGCCAGCAAGACCTAAAATGACGATCTCTATCGGAGTCTTGGGCGATGCCCAATCCTTGATTGACTCAATCTTAGCTGGGGACTACTCATGAATGCCTTCACTATCAATCACGTGACCAAGAAATTGTACCTTCGACAGCCAAAATTCACACTTCGAAAACTTGGCGTACAATTCTCCTTCTTAAGTAATTCCAGGATTAACTTAAGGTGTTTTGCATGCTCTTCTTCGCTCTTGGAGTAGATCAAGATGTCATCAATAAAAACGATCACGAATTTATCTAAGTACGGTTTGCACACCCGATTCATCAGATCCATGAATACCGCCGGTGCGTTGGTCAGTCCAAACGACATCACTTGAAACTCATAGTGACCGTAAGCGTGTCCCTAGAATGCTGTCTTTAGAAATGTCTACCTTGAACTCAGAGATGGTGATAACCAAATCTCAGGTGTCAATCTTAAAGTAGACATTTGAACCATTCAACAGAACAAACAGGTCGTCAATTCCTCAGAAGTGGATATCAAGTTCTTCACAGCAGCTGTTCAGCTCGTGGAAATTCGAATACACATCCGAAGAGATTCCATCTTTCTTTTTGACAAACAAGACCAGGGCTCCCCAGGGTGAGGAACTCGGTCTTATAAATCCCTTGTCAGAAAGTTCTTGTAGCTGAGTAGACAATTTTTGCAGTTCTGTAGGTGCTAATCTATACGGGGTGCGTGCCACAAGTGCAACACTAAGGACCAAGTCGATTTGGAATTTAACTTGTCGCGTAGGCGGTAATCCAGGCAAGTCTTCTGAAAAAACATCCGGAAAGTCCGAACAGTCGCAAACGATTTTACCCCTCAAGTCGCTTCTCCTCTGACTCGTTCTTGATTTCCTTCTTCGTCACTTGTGCCAGAAAAATTGGGCAACCTCTCTTGATATATTTCTGAGTTTTAGTGCACGATATAATGCTCAACTTTGACTTCTCTCTTTTGCCATCTCTATCACCTTGAACTATCAAAACTTCATCTCCAAAGGGAATTTGCACAATCTTCTCATCACAAACGATCACCGCATGATGGTTTGCCAACCAATCCATGCCAATGATGACGTCAAAACAACCAAGTTCTACTGGAATTAGGTCAAAATTGAATGGGTGGCCTAATAACCCTAACGTTCAGCCTCTAAGTATGGTATTAGTCTTAGAAATTCTCCTGTCGGCTAATTCGACTGCATAGCTAACGTCTAAAGTATCAGGGGTTATATCAAGCAAGGTACTAAAAGTAGTCGACACGAAACTTCTATCGGCACCCGAATCAAATATCATAGAAGCATAATGGTTATTGAGAAGAAACGTACCCTTGACGACATTCGAATCGGGGTTAGCTTTTCCTCCACCCAGCACATATGCTTTTCCTCTTGCTTCACTAACTCCATTCTTGTTTCCAACCTTATTTCCATGGTTTTGATCTTTTAGCTTTGGGCAATCACTCATGTAGTGTCCTTGCCTTCCACACTCAAAACAAGTAAAAACTCTCTGATTTACTATTTGACCTCTTTGAGTAGAAGTAGCGGGATTTGTGACCTTACAATCCCAGGTCAAATGCCCAACCTTGTTGCACTTCCCACATCTCACAGTGCAAGGCCCTTTATGATGAAGCTTACACTTGTTACAGAGAGCCAACGATCCATTATATGGTTTTCTCTCATTGTTGCCAGCCGTATAAGCTCTTGCCACATTCTGACCTCTTACATTTGGCCTTTTGAATGGTGGCTGTTGTCCATGGTTGTCTCTCTGATTGACCTCTAATCTCCTTTTGTTCTTTGTATTTTTGACAGCATATCCCTTCAACTTTTGGTCCATTAAGTTGTTAGCAATTCGAACAGCATCTTGCAGTCTTGTAGGTTCAGCAGCAATTACATTCCCTTGGATGTTATCGGGGAGTCCCCTAATGAATTTATCAACCCGATCCTCCTCCTCGGAGACCATCTTGGTGCACATCATAGTCAACTCTTGAAGTCTCTAAGTATAAGCAGCCAAATCATTGTTCTTCAAGGTCAGATTCCACAGCTTAGATTCCATATTTTGAATCTCATTTCTTGGGGAGTACACTTCAGTCATTAGCTTCATGAGCTCTCTCCATGACATGGCAAATGCAGCCTCAGTCCCAATAGTACTCTTATGTGAGTTCCACCAAGTTAGTGCACTATTTAAAAGAGTGACAAGTAGCAATACTATACTTGGTATTTCTTTGGACAATGCTGATATTGAACACTGTTTCCATCTTCTCAAACCACCTTATCAACCCGACAACTCCTTCTGTTCCTTGAAGTGAGTGGTTGACACATCATGACGTATCTGATATGTGCATCTCTAGCACAGGTCTAGCACCTCTATCATACACGGTTTGTATTTCTATTTCCACCATTTCCATTCTCACCATTTCCATTCTAACCATCTCTATTACCGCCATTTCCATTATCACTGTCACTGACGTTCTGGCTTTGATTCTCAGCCTCGAGAGCATTGGCGGCACGGGTCGCCTCATGAGCAGCCAACGCTTCTTCCACACGTCGGTATAATGAGTTCTTTAATTGCTTCAGCAGTCATACCAGAGTGAGTGATAGTCATTGTTCTATGTCACAAGACATATCGCACGATGAGATTCGATACAAGATATAGCCATTATAAATGGTAAATAGGGTTTATATAGGAAAATACAATAGAACATGTTTTGCCAGAACAAGTAAATAACAATATAGATGAATACGCGAGAGAATCAAAACAAGCTTTTCATTTCACGAATAAAAGCATAATTCGGTTACAACCAATCCAAAATAGGTACATGATTTACGATTATTTCTACTGCCAACATCTAGACCTAACCATCAGTCTAAATGTCCTACATGATTATGGTATCACTAGTCTAAGGGCGAAAACCCAAATGTCTCTCAACATACAACTCCAACCTCCTAAGTCTCCTCCGAGTATCATTACGATCCCTACGAACCTGACGAAACTCCTACGAAAGTCCCATGTGCCAACGAATACTGTCAATCTGATCTCTCTCTATACTCAACATGGCTCGAACCTTTAGGTACTCCAGTCTTAAACTCCCAATCCTCTCAACCAAACTAGCTCTCTCTCCACTAGCCACTAACTGACTAGCCTCCAACTGTCTCTGAGTGGTCTCAATCTCAGTAATCCTATCAATACAAACCTCTGACATGTAGTGAACTATATCATAAATAATATCCTCAAGATCAGGAATACCTCCTCTAGAAGACTCAGAACTATCACCAATAGCCAATAGATCTACATCGATCTCTCTCGTGTTTGCCGTACTAGCCTCTACCTCAAACTCCTCATCATCCTCCCTAACATCACTAGCAGCAATCTCAAATCCCATACCTACACCATCCTCAGGGTGAGCTACAACTCCCTCACTAATACCTACATCTGCAACAGCCTCTGCATCAGCAGTATCCACCTCTATATGCTCCTCTCTGCTATCCTTTAGAGAGTATGAATCTTTAAACCTCTTGCGAGGTGGTAAAAGATCAGCAGGACCCATTTAACTTGTTTTAAATAAAAAAACTTAGCACATTACACGAGTTAAATGGGTTTGTGGGTCAACACGTTTAACCCATTTGACTGGGTCGACCCAAACCGACCCAAAATATATTTAGACTAAACCCGAACCTATTCATTTTCGTATCGGTTTCAGATCGGGTTTCCGTGAGAAAGTCGTGGGTAATTTCCCACAAATTACCCACAAATATTAAAAGTAATTGTGTATTTACCTACCTTATTCTTAACCATACATTTTATACTACCTTATCCTTTTACAATATAAAAACAATACATCCCTTGTCATACTTTCCTTAAACGTTTATTTCCAAACGACAAAAAAAACATGAACAGTGATAAGGTATAAACATCACAGGTGAATAATGTTTATTCCTTATCAGTAATCGACAACCACCAGACCAGCATCACACCACCAACCCCAACAAGATCCGCTCATAATTCCGACATTCGTGCTCCACCTATCTGAATTTTGGGTATGTCTTTTTGAAAACCTAATATTCGTGTGCGCATAATTTTTTTGTATTATATGTTGATTATAGTTAGGATCTGTTATATTTGTGCATAATTGTTGTGTAATTTGTATTAATTTAGGACCTGTTAATACATAATTTTAGGTAATGTATCATTGATAATCATATATGTGTGCATAATTTTTTGTATGTAAATGTATGTCATGGTATGCAAATTGGTGTTATTCACAGTGTGTTGTAATTTTTTGCTACTGGTTTCATTTTGACATGTTGCTCTTTGGTTGATTTTTTATATAACCCATTGGACATGAACACAACCCAAACTGACCCGTTCTTGTGCTCTTATATTTACTCACTTTAGCTTATATAATTCTACAAGCATGTTTCTTTACCACTGATGCATTTGAAATACTTTTTGAACACTGTTTGGTTGTCCTTTAGAGCTTTACTGTTTTTTACTTACCATTTGCTATTATAAATATGCTGCAAGTGTTGTCAACATTAAGTTACATAAGATCGATGGTTGTCGTAGAATCAATCACCCCTTCTGAGTTCTGTGTTCATTTGTCACACCCCCAAACGGGGCCTAGTCGGAAACACGTGTCCGGGGGCGTGACGTCATAATACACATCACACAAGATACAAAGAACGACCTCTATGGGTACGTTTAAAATCCAACATCGTTGCATTGATTAAAATAGTTAAAGTTTTACATAGGCCCAACGATAATATGCGAAAGCGAATAAAAGGTTTTAAAGTTTGACAACGATGTTAATATAGATAATAGTAATTCTTGAAAATCGGTCCAATGCAAGGCAACACCAACAAGCAAGCAAAGACATCTATAGCTAAACACCTGAGAAAAACATGCTAAAACTGTCAACATAAAGTTGAGTGAATTCATAGGTTTGAATTTAATATAAAAGTGGACCACAAGTTTACAGTACGCACATGACAGTTATAGGAGATACAACTTCCCATAAAAAGAAATTTACTGTTGCGCTAAGCTCATGACACAGAAGCTCAATTTAAAAGGAAGCATTTTATATGTCAAATAGAATTACTCGCCCTAAAGGTATCTGACCAAGATCACCTATTGACAATCCGACATGGTATAATCTGTTTGTTCGCGACCTCCAAATCTAGTAAGCACTACTTACTCGGATAGGGATAATTACTTCCAATAGATCTATTTACAACATTCGCGCTTACTTAACCAGTACGGTCTGTTAAGCAATTGACGGTTCATGATAATTCGGGCATTAGTGGTCTATTCGCTACTTAGGCAACATGTAATCAGGAAAAGGAAACGTAAAGTAATTGTGTCCATAGTTTAAAACAAGCAATGTTTCTCACCCCAAAATAGTAAAGTAAAAATAGTAAAACATGGGGCTATGAACTCACCTTAGCAAAATGAGAAAATGATAAATCACGCAAGAAAAGATGATATAGAAATCTAGCCGCGACCTAGAATAATAACGCGTCTCAGAAACACGGAAAGCATGCCAAGAATTGCACAATATGTTCATCACCAAAAGACATCCATGTGTGTTTGCTTTAGTTTTGATTATCAAATCATGACGAAATAAAATCATATAGTTTTTCGTTAAGTTTCGGCGTTTAACCAAAAATTACTATTTTTAGAAAGTTTCTATTTTAGGAAAGTTTTTAGTTTCAAGAGGACGTTAATTACCGCGCCTATATTTATTAAGTTTTCATATTTTCAAAAACGCAACTATCTACCTTAAATGCTTACTTCTATGACTGATCCGTCTAATTTACCAAACTTACTATTTTTAGAAACTTTTAAATTATAAAATCGCTTTTCCAAACATATGTTATTGACGTCTTTAAATGATACTAATTAATATATACGTGTTACTATAGATTTACTAGTGTTTTAGATAGTCCAAAAAGTGTCCCCTAAACCCAATTTACTATTCACATCACAACAATTCATTCAGTTTTTGTCGAAAAATATAAAGTTTTATGGCCCATAAACTTTGGCGCCGTATTAAGTTCGATTTTAATGTGTGATATATGAAAAACTATCTATTCGAAACAAGCTCTTCAAATACTACTTTTACGCATAATGAAAACATTTTTAGGTCGCTCAAAACCTCAAAACCATTTTGGATCAACAACATCATTTTTCGAAAATGCTTCCAAAAATCAAACCAAACTTCACAATAATGCTTAATCTAGCCTAATCTCCATTCACAACTAATCCACAATAAAACCACACCTATATCTAACCTAATCTATTTATTTCTATTGTTGCAACTCTCATTCAACTCTCATCTCACCAAGAACATAATATTGAACTAGTGAAACAAAGTAGCATCATTATTTACAAAATCTTGTTTTATAATCTTTCAAAAATTAAAACACAACATGAGGATGTATGGATCTTGAACATATAAGAAGAACATAAGTAAACCACAAAGAAAGGTTCAAGACACTTACAAGAATGAAAAACAAGTAGAGAAATCACAAGATCTATACCCCAAAATAATAGATCTATAAAACCCAATAACAAATCCTGAAACCCTAACTTAGATCTTGAAGAAAAACCTTTAAACCAAAGAACCAATACTTAAAATCACCTTATATGTTCTTAGAAATGATCCTAGACTTCTTGGATTATGCAAGAAATCAAAGATATGAAAACCCTAATAAGGGTGTATGTTGGCCGTGAGCTAAGAGAGCAAAAGAGGGAGTGAAAACAAATTTTGGAGACTATGAAATGAGAAGTGAAACCCTAGTTGTGAGAATGTAAAGTATTTATAGGCCAAGGGAAGGTTTAGGGTTACATGGCTTTAAGTATTAAGTAACCAACACACACCAAAGGTGTGTGTGTTTGTTTGTTCGGCCGAAATCAACCACAAGGACCATATGGTTCTTTTTTCCCCCCCCCCCATTTTATAGTCCTTGGTTTCATTACATATGCTCAAGCTTATTCAAATAAAGGTCAAAAGATCTAAATTATAAGTTTTACAAGAGAGTAATAGCTCAACTAATGTTTGTAGAAGCATGTAAGGTGTGCAATGAGATGACTTTCTCATTGTGGTCACTTTCACGACACATGCATGGGAAGTTCAAGAAAAAATTGCCTTTGATTTAATTGTCAAGAACCTATGGTGCAATGGTTGGTTATCCTCCAAACAATGACAAAGAAGAGGTGAACTAAATTTTTGACTTATGAATATTAGTATGGGACTGATAACTAGAGTTTATACGAAAAGATTTCGAGTTTTTGAGGTTCTGGTAGGTCAAAAACGCGAAAAACGTAATTTAAACGTTAAAGCTTAAAAATAAATACCAGGAGTGATCGTAAACTACGAAACACTTAGAAAATATAAAATACTCATATAATATATAAACTAATCAAAATCCGAAGTCAAAACGCGTCTGATGACGTTTTTTAGATTTACGCGTGTTAACTTCTCGGTAAACTGCCGGATTTAAACGTAACGTATAAAAAATCAAAAAATAATGATCGGAAAAGTTTAAAATATTAACTTGAAATTTTCGGGGTGTGACAAGTGTTGCACTGTAAACCGAAACTTCAAGGCAAGAGATGAATTTCCATCAAGAATAACCTGAGCAAACTCGTATCCCCTGAAATCACTAAACAAACCTAAAGCATTAAACGTTCAAAAACAATAACCAAAAAAAGTGAAAACCTAACTCACTTTTGTAGGAATCACAGTTGCATTTAGCATATGCAACAAGCCTTTTAAACCACTCGGTGGCCCGAGTGGACGAGTGAAGTCTCGTGAGGGTTTCCAGAGAACATACCCACAAAGTTCATTTATCATTATACACGATTTTGTAAAAATTTCAAACATATTTAAGGTTGCAGGAGAGAACTACAGTGTAATTCAAAGGCCTTGAATTATACGCATTAGTATTTGAAAAATGGCTAATGTTAACTACGTCGTAACCAAAGGTGAACTACTAAAGCCGAAATTATGGTAACTACGCCGTAGTTGCTATAACTATGACGTAGTTACTATGATCAGCAAATAATTTTAACACTAATTAAAGAGCAAAGTGACCTCGAATTCCATCCCTTGGTAGAACCCTGCAAAAACTCAATTAAGAAACATACAAACCAACTAATGCAGAAATTGAAATTAAAACGAGAAGATAAAGGACGGGTTGTCTCCTTGAAAGGCACTTTTGTTTATTAACTAGTCTTTAAGATAAACTCAAATCGGGTTTAATGTTTCTTCTTGAGCAACTTTCCATCTGTGTTTCCATTTTATTTTTTTAATCATCCCCATGAATCTTGACCCGTTTGCTCGTCCTAAATGTAAAGCACCATCTAACTATTTGGTTACACACACAAAACTCCTCCCTTCGTCGAATGAATACCTTTTTACTTCAAATGACTCAACACAAACTCGAGGTGCGTCATAATTTTTGTCTTTTCCAATACCACTTTCATTGCTCTTCACCGTTTTTTTAAATCCGTCATCATTCCATGAGTACACAACACCGTATCCCGGTCGTGAATCTGTTCACATTTTTCCCATACATCATCTAGGACATACCCTTTCTTTCCTATTCTTAGATCATACTTGTTTGCCAACTATTTAATTTTGTTATTGAATACTTTCTTGTATTCATCAAACCTTCTTGAGTATGGGTCATCACGCGTTCTAGCATAGTCTACTTCAATATCAAAACTATCCAGTACCCATTCATTGAGTACCGCATTCTGAATATATTTATTCATGTTTGTATGCCTTATCTTAACCGTTAATCATTCTTCGAATGAATAGTCTCGAGGTCGTGGTTCGTTAGGTTGTGACTGTGAGGAGTTACGAAAGTAGGGTTTTATGTTTAAAATCAGATCTTCCTAATGAAATGGTTCGGTAATCCCCTAGGAGTTAAGGCTTGTTTTGGGGCAGAGGTGCTTCCACAATCTAGGGGTATATGGTTTTCGAAGCACTTTCCTTTAAACGATGAATCCCATAGTATTGGAACTTCCCTATCTTTCTGAGTAAAGTTAGGAAAGTACGAGCTTGTTGGATACTCATGGTGGTAACTACCGAGGTTATTAGGCATTGTTGTTCTTTGCGAAGTTCCTTCATCATGAAACTTACAATTCTGTGCAACCCACTCGTAATATCTTCTTTCTTGGGTTGTGTCGTTAATTTTATGATTCCCATATCTCACCTGAAGGAAATCTACGAATTCCATGTAATTCCCCTTAACACTTCGTCTCTTATTATCCCGAAAGCACATCCATTGCTCTAGCATCATGTGTTCGCCTTTCCTATAAACAGTATATCCTCCATTACATAAGCTTAAATTAGGATCACATGTAGGCCACATCCCATAATCTTTTCGACATTCATTATTATAGAACACCCGAACAGGTTTACATAGATGCCATCTTGAAGTGATTGGTCCGGCATCAACATCCTTGCGTTCAACTTCTGGTTCCTGTAATTTGTCAAATGAACCGAGGGTATCTACATTCTCATTATTACATAACTGAGTGTATTGTTCAAATCGTAAACATACAGGGGATTCATATGAAAACAAATCATCTCCTATCTCAAGGAGATTAAAGGATTCTTCTTCTTGAATAGAGTTTGCCATGTAAACCTTCTGAATAGGAGTTTTAGAGTGATGGACTTTGCCATTCATGTCAAAAATAATCCAATCTTCCTCTATTCCTAAAGATATTTCTCCATGAAAAACATTGATCTGGGCATGAATAGTGGCTAAGAAAGGCCTTCCTAATATCATCATTTCGCTAAGATTCCCTGGCAAATCAAGAATTACAAACGCTGGGAAAATGACCTTATCAATTTAAACTAGGACATTTTCAAATATTCTTATAGGGGCTTTCTTTGTCATATCGGCCATTTCGACTAGCATATCAGTTTTTTAAGGTTAGCAAATTTTAAGTGATCAAACATTGATTTAGGCATGATATTAACACTAGCTCCTAACTCTGCCATAGCATATAAATTTAAACTATTGATAGTGCATGAAAGAGTAAAAATTCTCAGACTTAATTCTTTTGGTGGTAGTTGGCATGGCAAGACTCCCGATGGAACATCATCTTTTTCCTCAGCAACCTGTATATCATCATCAGTAACGAAGGATACTCTTTGGGTTTCGTTAGTCCTATTAGACGATGTTTCATCAATTTGTGAATCCTTGTTAGCGAAAACCACCTTGCACTGGCCAATTGATGAATTGGGTACTTCATTAGCAGGTTTTGTATGGTATTCCTTGGTGAACTGCTCGATTTGAGTTTCCATATTTTTTAGAGAGGCGCTTTGGTTTCGTATATTAATTTATGCACTCTCCTGAAGTTTCCTTACCCAATCTTCTATCTCAGGTCTTCTTCGTGTCGATTCCTCTAGGTGCTTATTCATAAGCTCCTCCAAGCTAGGCCTTTTCTCTCTGAAAGGTGGGTGATTATCGACACGTGTATATATCTCGGTGGACCTACACGATATTTAGCCCCGTTTCCACTGTTGGTTGGGAAATGGCGTCCAAGTTCTCTAACTTTACCTCCTCTACACTTTTTACCTCTTAATTAAGTGGACAGTCCTTGTCGAGATGAGCTTCTTTGTTAATTTGGCATCCTACCTGGATAGCATGCACAATTTCTTTAAGCTTTTTCATATCTCATCCCAGACTATCCAACTTATTTACGATAGAAGCGATTCCTTCCGAATTATTACTGCTACTCTCCTTCCTGCTTGGTGACTGATAACGCCTTAATTATACATGTTTTTAGCGGTGTTATTTGTATATATTTTATCATTTCTCGTAAACTTTTGATATTTAATAGCACAAATTATGTGCAGGTTCACTTGAAGTCATCCCGAGCTCAAAAGAAATAAAGTTCAAGTGTTTACAGTCATTGGAAAGCAAGATAGAGAAAAAGAAAAGACCCATGGCTGAAAAAGACCAAAGTACGCCGCACATTTCCTTTGTGCGCCGCACTTCTTAGCGAATTCAAGAATTAAAGACAATTAAATAAAGACTGCATTAAATCACCAAGTACGCCGCACAATATTTTTTGTGCGCCGCACTTCCTATCAAAACTATGAAGTAGAATTAAATAGAATTAAATACACCTCGCATTTCCACCATAAGTGCGCCGCACAAATAACTTTGTGCGCCGCACTTCGTCTCAAAATCAGCCTATAAATAGAGATGAATTTTCACTCCAAAATCATATCTTCAATTTACTCAACACTCCTTCAATCATATTCCTCACTTTATCCCAATCATTCCTTCATAAACACCCTAATATTTTGAAGATTGGTGATCAAATCACAAAGAACGAAGAAGAACACTATCATAGTTCTAGTAAAATAAAGGTTGTACTTTAATTCTATACTTGTTACGGGTAGAGTTTGATCCATATTCTTACCCGGACATAGTATGTTTCTTGTTATTCTACTTAATTTTGTTATGAACTTCATAGCCATGAGAGGCTAAATCTCTCATGACTACTCGGTGAAAATAATATAATGAATAAGCGTTTGGTATAATTACGATCTTGTTAATCTTAAGCTTATGTTATAATCCTATCGTGTCTAATCTTATCAACTTTGATTATCAATTTGATTACATACTCACACCGATATAGGTCAAAAGTCCCGTTGTGAACTATATAGTTTTAAAGATTTGTCTTTGATCTTTATCGTCTGTGACGAGAAATCCATTTACGTTATTTGATAAACAAAAAAGATATGATATAATAGTAACTAAATTATTTGAGTGACACATCTGATCGAGTTAACTGAACATAAGTATTAAGTTAAATAAGTGAATTTGTGAAAATATTTTCTGACGAGAAAACACTTTTATAAATTCAAGTCCTAAGTTTGAGATCGTAACTATTACCATTGCTTATGAATTATATGAAATTATCCGAGTAGTCAGCTTTCTCATTATTGAATTCAGTTCAATTTATTTTAAGTCCGTTAAAGTTTATTTTTCATCTGATTATTTGAACACTACGCAAATCCCTGTGAACGACCTGGTCTTACCTAAAAAACATTATACTACATACGTGGGTTATACTTTTACCTGCGTGTTTCCATATAATAAATCTGTATTTTTAGTCTTATAAATTTAAAGCTTTTGAAACACATCAAAGTTTTTGGCGTCGCTGCCGGGGATTTCAAAGCTATTCTGTAATCAAACTTTTATAATATTTTTTAACACACCCCCTCTTTTTCAAAAATCGCCGTATAGTTTTCTGGCAAACTGACCCAAACAAATTCTTCTTTAGATGCATACACGTTCTTCTAATTCTGAACTTGTTGAACCATTACCTGAACCTGAACGTACTCTGAATCGAAGACTTCGTCGACGAAATAGAAGAGTTTCATTCGAACAAAGAAACAATCCACCTCAGGTTTAAGGTTTAGGGTTTAGTGTTTAGGGTTTAGTGTTTAGTGTTTAGGGTTTAAGGTTTAGGGTTTCG
>BQNB010090624.1:0-19638 GCA_026074375.1 Tanacetum coccineum | reverse complement strand
TTAGAAGCGGATAACGGTTCTTCACCGTTAGCTTATTTAATTCCCGGTAGTCTATGCACATCCGGAATGATCCATCCTTCTTCTTGAAAAACAAGACCGGAGCTCCCCAAGGTGAGGAACTAGGTCTTATAAAGCCTTTGTCGGAAAGATCTTGTAGTTGATCCGACAATTCTTTCATCTCGGACAGAGCTAATCGATAAGGCACTCGTGCTACAGGTGCAACACCGGGTATCAAATCAATTTGAAATTCCACTTGTCGGGTTGGTAGAATACATAGCAAGTCCTTGGGAAATACTTTGGGAAAGTCTCGAACAATTAGTACGTCTTTAAGTCGCTTCTCCTCTGACTTGTCTTCAGCCTTCGACATGGCATCTGATGCGGTTGTCGTAAGGGACTTCTACAAGAAGTTTTACAGCTCCCTAGGAAGAGTACCTAACCGTTATAGTAGTAGTATAAGCAAGACTCGAGGGTTGTTATCGTTCTCTAGGAAATTGGTTGGGAAGGTTTGATCACAATCTAACAGAATTCTAAGGGTTGAAAGAATATTATTTTTGTATTTTTATATTTATAAGAAAGCAGTAAAATCATATATTTGAGAGGTTTGGTTGGTTTTAGCTATTAAACTAAATAATAAACTACGCTAATGGTGATAACACTATAATAAAAAGATTGTATTCATTTAATTATGTATTACTCCTTAGATTGCTTTTCCTATTGTTGTTGCTTTGTCACACTTGTGATGATCTATGTAATTATTTCCTAAGTCATGAACAGATTACACGAACCCGCCGTCTATTTAATATTCCGTTGAGGCAAAACACAAAGTAAGGTAGTATGAAGACTATTTCCTGGCCCCAAGAGTATATTAAATGCATTTGAAATATATTAAAAGTGGATCAACCATATAAGGGGCAAGGTAGTATGAAGACTGTTACCCGATGGTATCCTTTCTACACAATCATGTTTCCCTAGATATATCAACAGTGATACAGACAAACATGAATACAAGGTTTCATACAATCATAAATGAATACAATAAGGAGCAACACCACTAAGATCTACATTCAAGGTTTTATACAATCATAAATGAATACAATAAGAAGTTTAGCCAAGCATGTTAAAAGTAAAGCAAGAACAATAAAGAATCAAACAACAAGACATATTGAATGATTAAGATAGTCTTACTTGATTAAAACATGAATTGAAGGAGGTACAATAGGGTTTTGAAGCCCTAAAATCGTTCTAATAAGCTACCAAACGAACTAGGATTCGTCCCCCTTTTTTACTCTAAAGTTACACACATAAAATCCTAATTTCGGGTCTATATTTATAAGAATATCGCTGTGACAGCGTCGCGTTTTAATCATGATGCCGTCATAAAGTAGAATCTTCTAGATCCGAGTTGAGTCGGTGCGGGCTGACGCGGTCAAGAAATGTTGTGACGCCGTCACTAGATGAAGTGTGACGGCGTCGTGTATTAATGGTGACGCCATCTCCAGGCGCCGAGACTTCAAATCTTGAAGAGTCTTGGTGCTGGTTTGTAATCTTGTCCGTTTCTTCTCCAAATGAGCCCAAGTCACATGTATTTCCTCCAAATGCCTTCTAAATGCTAAATACCTAAAAAGGAACGATTAAGTATCTATTTTGGGCATAAATGCATGATTTAGGGGGTTAAATAACCCCAAAAAATTGTATAAAATGACACCTCATCAACATCCTTTTAGCAAATACTTTTGAGTTTTTGTGCACGAGAAGATGTTTAATCGAGACTCATGTACGTTGTTGCTTCCGCCACCACGAACAATTAAGATTTCATTCCCAAAGGGAACACGAACGATCTTCTCATCACAGACGATTACGGCATGATACTTTGATAACCAATCCATACCAATTATGACGTCAAAACTACCAAGTTTTACGGGCATTAAGTCGATGTTGAATGGATGATTTAAGAAGTTTAAAGTAAAACCCCATATGATAGTATTAACTCTAATCATTTTTTTGTCGGTTAGTTCGACATCATAATCATGGTCTAGTACAGATGGAACGATATCAATTAGGGAACTAAATGCAGTAGACACAAAACTCCTATCGGCACCAGTATCAAATAAGATAGAAGCATAGCGGTTGTTTAGAAGGAACGTACCCGTAACGACATTGGAGTCCGGGTTTTTCCTTGCATTTCCCACTGCATAAGCCTTTGCTGTTGCTCCAATGTTCCCAGCCGAATTTCCACGGTTGTTATTTTTCAGCTTTGGGTAATCTTTCGTGTAATGCCCCTGAACTCCGCACTCAAAGCAAGTGACAACCTTCTGATTCGCACTGAAGGGTTGTTAGCATTAGCATTAGCAGCAGGACTCCTATGGCGAACTTTCTTGCAGTTGTTGCATTTAGGAGCACACTGCCCATTGTGATGGTAGTTGCATTTTGCGTACAGAGGTAGAGATCCTCCATACTCTCTCTTCTCACCAGGCCCAGCAGTGTGAGGCCCTTGCTACATTTTGCCTTTTGTGAGGCTGTTGTTGAGTGTGGTTGTTCCTTGAGTTGTCATCAAGCTTTTTTTTGTTCTCAGCTTGTCTCTCAGCAAATGTACGGATATTCTGATCCATCAGATCAGTTGTAAATTCAATTGCATCTTGCATTGTTTTTGGCTTGGATGCCATAACATTGCCCTGAATCATGTCGGGGAGTCCGCCGACATACCTCTCAACCTCATTAGATTCTTCGGGAAACATTCTCCCACACATCAGTGCCAACTCTTAAAAATGTTGGGTATAACTCACAACAACAGTACCCTTGACCTTTAGGTTCTAGATTTTAATTTCTAACTTCTTGATTTCACTTCTTGGGTAGTACATATCAGTCATTATTTTCTTCAGTGTCTTCCATGTCATTCCATATGTAGCATCATGACCAACAGTCTTGACATGTGAATTCCACCACGTTAGAGCATTGCCAAGCAGAGTGCAAGTAGCAAACTTGATTTGGCACGCGACGGTGTAGTTGCTTATGTGGAATACAAATTCCATTTTCTCGAACCACTAAGTCAAACCGACGACTCCCTTAGTACCCTTAAAGTTAAGGGGTTGGCATTTCAGGAAGTCACTATAGGTGCACTCACGAGTAGCGCGCTCTGTCCTTCTGTCACTTCCCGAATCATGGCTATCATCGCCATTTCCACTATTTTTAGTTGCTTCATACTCAGCCAAAGCGTCAGCTACGATTTGGGCTATCAATTGCTTAATAGCTGCATCGGTCATAGGGATGGTGGTTTTCTTTAGAGCCATTTTCTTCAAAATCACAAAAAAATATAATACACGTTAGATTTCATACAATCGTAATCGCGACATGACATATGCATAATATATAAAATGAGATCACATCACACAGTGAAATATACAACCAAAGTGAGATCAACAATGACATAAATAAATCAACATTCATACATAACAATATCGATAACATACATGATAGTTTTGGTTACAAAATGGAAAATACAGATTCCTACGGCCATGCTAGCTGGGAGTTACCCATAATACTTAGCAGGCAATACATGATAGCTAAATGACTGAATGTAAAACTAGCAACTATTGTCGGTGTCCTCCAAATCATCTGGGCATGCTCGGTCTCTAGCCTCCATGCATGAATGCGTCTAAAAGCACTAGTCACCAAATCACCTACATCCTGCCTCTGCCACTCCATCCTGTCATGCTGAGTCTGTAGTGTCCTAACCTGAGCCTCTAGTGTCCTGATACTAGCCTCCAAAGTCGTGCTCCTATCCTCTGAACGAGACCATGCCTGTCGGGCATAAACAACCTTTCGCTTATAAAAAGAAGCCATGGAGCGAAAGTATCACCTCTCTCTCATCAGTAAGGAGATCTGAGCTCTTAACAAAGCTCGATCATCCCGAGCGTCCTCATCATATACATAGAGCTCATGAGTATCCTGCCTCTGGGTGGTAGCAAAATCCGTCACCCTCTCATTGACCTCCCCTACGACGGTCATCACTCTACCCTCAGAGACTCGAATACTAGAATCCAAGGTATCAATAAATCCGTAGTCAACCCTACGAGCTAAAGTATGTCCTGTCTGCCCAGTAGCAGTAGCTGTCGAGCTCTCCCCAACCTCAAACCTACGAATGGGAGCAGTAAAACAAACCCTCTTCTGAGGCGACATCTCAGCTTTGAGAATATCACTCCTACGATTAGCAAATGGTAACAACAAAGGTGGTGATGGTACAAGTAGTGGTGATGCAACTCTTAACTGAACCATGGCTGCTCTGTAGCCCAGTGGTGCACTAGCATAGGAAGGGCTAGTATGTGGAGGTGGTAATAGTAGTGGTGGGTATAGGATCCTAGGGATTGGGGATGATAGTGGTGATAATGGAGATGGTGGTGGTGATGGAGGTGTGGGTGAGAAGCATACTTAGCAATGAGTGCCTCAATAGATGGTGATGGATGAGTATGAGGTCGAACAGATATCCGTGCCCTACGAAGACGAGTCATGGATACTAGGATAATAGTCTGAGGAGGTGGTGGTGTAGCAACAGACTCGTCGGTCTTAAACGGTTTTGTCTCCTCAACTGAGGGGACAGGGTCAATTGCAGGGAGCATAGCAAAGTCGGCCGGAGCTAGATGCTCATCCTCCTCATCCTCGTCCTCCTCCTCATCATTATCATCCTCTGAGGATTCCTCCTCCTCCTCCTCATCCTCCTCATCATCTCTCTCATCAATAGGATAATCAGTGGGATCCTCCCTAGGGTCCTCTTCTAAAGGATCGGAGTCAGCAACATAGCCCGGTGATAGGGCGGTAGGTAAAGCATCAGCAGGTAGAGGCTGATCCTTAACCGATATCTCATCATTAGATGGAGCTACATACTTCAGATACTCGGTACCAGACACATAGTCCGGTGATGGTGGTGCCTGCTCTGGAGACTGCGTGCCTCAAACTCGTCTGGATCCATCAAATGGAAACACCATGGTGGTAAGTCAGAATCGGAAGATATAGACGTATAGGTGATCATGGATGAAGACATGACTGCTATAACAATAAAATTAACTTATATAAGTATATTATATAAGACAATGTAGTATATACGTAATATAATATAAACACGTATATAGATCATGTAAGCAGTCAATGCAAACAAATAGTGTATGTATGTCTGTGAAAAACTTTTGTATGATGCAATGTTTGTGAAAATGGTTATAGTCCAAGTAAAAATATTTGACCTGGTTCTCTATATCATTGGCTCTAGATACCAATATGTAACACCCCCAAATTGGGTCGTAGATGAATAAGGGTCCGAGAGTGTTACTTCATAATATAATAACACAAGATATGAGAACGACCTCTAAATGAGTCATTTTAAAAGATACATTTGATTGATTGAAATGTTTGTTACAAAAGCTCCAAGCTTTAATAGTTCATTGTTGTGAAAACATAACGATTTTGATACATAACAAAATGTCCCAAAATGTAATGCAGTAAATATTTAGTGCATTTTGATTTCAAAATGATGCTCCCAAATGTATCCATGTTGTGCACTTATTGACCTGAGAAAAAACATGCTTAAAAATGTCAACATAAAGTTGGTGAATTAACAGGTTTTTGCATGTATATAAAGTAGGACCAAAAGATTCAAAGTGTATGACAATGTAACACATACAATATCACTAAAAATGTAATTACGATTCCCTAAGCTCGTGACACTGAATCACAAGATCCATAAGTTTGCATACTCATTTGTCCATAACTTTATATATGTATACCTTTTAAGTAACTTGTTTATATATACTTTATATATATAAACCACTTATGTACAATACTTATATATCCATTATAACATGATATCAACATTCATATAACATATGACAAACTGTACCAAAACATAAACAAGTGTAAAAATCTATTTTTTACAAGTAAATAAGTCCTTAGATGATGATTAACTACATAGCCATTATATACACATAAAATTATGAATGTAAAGAGATTAAGGTTTTTAGGTAACCTTAATATGAAGTATGATTATGAACAATATGATCTAAACCCTTGTTTAGATGACAAACCCAAGCTTTCAACACTTGAAAACCCTAATTCTAAGTAAACCCTAATCTTGGATCTTTCTTGTTTAACACTTGTAAGCCTTAAACCAAACCTACAAACCTTCTTGGGTTATCTTAGATATGATGTAGGAACACTTGGAAATGTGGTAAACAAAAATTGTATGGATGGTTTGTGGTGTAGAGAGGAAATGAGAGTGTTTGTTTTGTTTTCACCAAGGAAATGTGTTATGTATGTGTTCTATCTTCTAGTTAGGCATTATATACCATAGGACTAGTCAAGGAAACACTTAGAGGAATTCTAGGAAGTCTTGGTCAAGAATACATGAAAGTCTTGAGAAAAATATCTAAATGTTCCTAAAACTAGAGAACATCCCATGAAATCAAGGAGAGGTGTTTTGTAGATAATATCTTTGTATCTCCCATCTCATATCCGGCCATAAGAGTGTATATGTGATGTTATTTTGCAAATTTTGAGTATTGGGTATAATTGTGGGTATTTGTTGAAGCGTAGAAAAGTTTTGGTGGTTCCGGGAATGCCTAAACGCATTTTATCGCGAAACGTAAACACTTTACGCAACCAATAAAAATAAAATGAACAAAGTTAATAATTATCCTCAAAATAATTACTTAACACTTGCTTGATGTAAACATTTAATTGTTTGATGCCCGTTTACATTGAATGATAATTTTTAGCTTACGCGATTTAACTTAACGATTATGATTTAAAAGCAAACGCGTACAATACTAAAAATAAATAGTGAATTTATTGACGTCGTAAATGACCCTAAAACACGGGGTGTTATAGTCTTCCCCCGTTAAATGAGCCTTGTCCTCAAGGCTTAAGACGCGACACTTGACAACGGTGCGGTCTTTGTGAAGAGATGTGGATATTTCTTTCGAAATTGATCCTCGCGTTCCCATGTAAACTCAGGGCTTCGCCTAGAGTTCCATCGAACCTTGACAATTAGGATACGGCTTTGTTTCAATCGTTTAATGTCACGATCCATGATTACTAATGGTTCCTTGACAAAATGAAGCTTGCCATTAATATGAATTCCATCCAACGGAACGGCTAATGGTTCGTTGGCATGGCACTATTTCAAGTTGGATACATAGAACGTATTGTGAACCTTGCTTAACTCTTGAGGAAGCTCAAGCTTGTAAGCAACGTCTCTAACCTTTTTCAACACCTTGAATGGTCCGACATACCTAGGGTTTAACTTCCCCCATTTGCCCAAATTGTATGACCCCTTTCCAAGGCGAAACCTTAAGCATAACACTATCCCCAACTTGATATTCCATTAGCTTACGCTTTAAATCGGCATAACTCTTTTGCCTATCACATGCGGCTTGTATTCTTTGTTTGATCTGGATGATCTTCTCGGTCATCTCTTGAACTATTTCTGGACCGGTGAGTTGAACTTCTCCAACCTCTGCCCAACACACATGTGAACGATACTTTCGACCGTAAAGTGCTTCAAATGGTGTAGCCTTGATGCTAGCATGATAACTATTGTTATATGAAAACTTGACCGATGCAAAAGGTTAATCCAACCCTTTACAAAGTCGATCACACAAGCACACAGAATATCCTCAAGAGTTTGAATAGTCTTCTCGCTTTGTTCATCAGTTTGTGGATGGTACGCAGTACACATATCCAGACTAGTACCTAAATCCTTCTGAAGTGACCTACAAAAATTTGATGCAGACCTATGGACGCGATTACAAATGATTAAGACAAGTATCCATGCCTCGTGACTACCTCCTTTAGGTACATTCTTGCTAGTTTCTCCATGAGATTAGTTTCCCTCATTGGTACAAAGATGGCAGACTTAGTAAGTCGGTCAACAATCATCCAAATGGTCTCACAACCTTTGTTATGACCTTCGAAGCTTCGTGACAAAATCCATGGTTGATATTTGTCCTACTTCCATTGAGGAATCTCGGTTTGCACCAATAACAACCCGATGGCCTTTTGTGTCAGCCTGACCTTATATATGGCAAAACATTGCTAGCTTAGGTGGCAATGTCCCAGCCTTCACATTGGGCCACTAAATAGCTTCTCCATGTTCTTGTCAGAACCCGGATGGATAGAGTATTTTTGACTTGTGGGACTCGTGCATAATCACAGTCCTCAAATTACCATATCAGGGCAACCAACTCCTGCCATTTAAACATAGAGTTCCATCCACACGGGGTTCCAACTTCTCCTCCGATATATCCTTCCTGGTCATACCTCCTACATTTTCGTTCTTGATGTTTTTTGGGTTTCTTGTGCTTCAATTGATCTTTCTAATATTTGTTTAAGAAGATCCAATCAACAGTTATACTAAGTCCTCAACTCTTAATGGTTTAATTCGCTCCTTCCTGCTCAAAGCATCAGCAACAACATTTGCTTTCCCCGGGTGATAACGAATCTCACAGTGTAAATACTGAGCAACTCTAACCAACGATGTTTGCCTCAAGATCAACTAAGTTCTGGTTAAGAATGTGTTTAAAATTCTTGTGATCAGTGAATACACCAGTACACACCTGGTTCCGTACGAATAGTGCCTCTAAATCGTTAGAGCACACACCACTACACCAAGTTCTAAATCATGAGTCGTATAGTTCTTCTCATGAATTTTAAATTGGTGTGATGCATAAGCAATCACCTTCTCTCTTTGCATCAACACAGTGCCCAAATCTTTAATCGAAGCATCGCAGTATACGATAAAATCTTTGCTTCCTTCATGTAAAGCCAAGATTGGTGCACTACACAACTTCTGCTTAATCAGTTAAAACGCTGCTTCTGCCTTGTCACCCCAATCAAACTTAACTCTTTTCTGAGTAAGCTTGGTCATTGACATGACAATCTTTGAAAATCCTTCAATGAATTTTTAGTAATACCTAGCAAGACCTAAAGATTAACGAATCTCCGTTGGTGTTTTAGGAGATGCCCTAATCCTTTATGAATTCGATCTTAGTGGGATCCACATGAATTCCTTGACTATCAATCACGTGATCAAGGAACTGTACTTTGGGAATCCAAAATTTACACTTAGAAAAATTTGGCATACAATTCCTCCTTCTTAAGCAATTCCAGAATTGCCTTAAGAATGTTTTTCTTCTGTTCTTCTTCTCTTTTAAAAAAATAATATATATCTGGTTCAAGTAAAGACGATCACAAACTTATCAATAAGGTTTGCACCACCCGAATCATGAGGACCATAAATACCGCCGTTGCGTTTGTCAAAACCACGGCTTACTTGAAATTCATAATTCCAGTAGTCAGGTTCTAAAGGCGGACCTTTGGAAAGTCTTGCTTACACGAACCCCATTTTATGATAGCCCGACCTCAGGTCGATATTCGAGTAAACACTTGACCTTTGAAGTTGATCGAACAAATCATAAATTATCGGGAGCGAATAACAGTTCTTCACCGTCAGCTTATTTAATTCCCGGTAATCGATGCACCTCCAGAATAGTGTTGATGAAAAGGTGTAAATGCTCGTCTTAATCCTCCTAATACGTGCTAAGTGTAACATTCCGTATGTTCGGGTCATTTACTACGTCATCTATTTTAATAATTATTATTTTTTTCCTTTTTCGCACGCGTTTACTTTTAATTCTCATTATATAGTAAAATCGCGTAAACTAAACATCAACAATTAACGTAAACGGACACCAAACGAATTAAAGTTTACGTCAAGCCATCATTATATTATTATTATGAAAGTAATAATCAACTTATTATGTTTTATTTTTATCGGTTACGTAAAACGTTTACGTTTTGCGATAAATTACGTTTAGGCATACCCGAAAGCACCAAAACTTTGTTACGCTTCAACAAATACCCACATTTATACCCAATACATAAAAATTAGTCAACAACATCACATACATCTTCTTATTACCGAAAATGATGGCCATTGATTACAAGTAAGTGTAATAAAAACTTTCCACTTTGGTCAAATTCAAACATACCTCATTAAACCTACCCATACCTTGTCTATTTGACCAAGACTATGACCATGACTCCCTAAAACCCTCAACATGTTTCCTTGACTAATCCTATACCATATATATACATGTATCTAGTAGGAAAACTCATACAAGCAAAAATACTTTACAAAAATCAAACCAATACTCCCTTTAGCTCACATATAAGCTTCGGCAAACATACACCCCTATAAACCATCCATACAAAATTTATTCAACCTAATACCCTCTATACACATCCGTTCTAAAGGATATTCTAAGTTGATCCCAAGCATTGACTAAGCCTTTTTCAAGTATTACATCAAGAAAAGTGAAACTATGTTTTTTAAAATGGAAAGCTAGGGTTTTATATCTAAACAAGGGTTTAGATACTTTGGTTCATCATCTTACATCATAATAAGGTTATCTAAAAACCTTCATGTCTTTACTTTCATCATTTTTATATGTTTACATGTACTTTATGGTGCTAAATCACCACTTAGGACCATTTAATATGAAAAGATGAGATATCACACATAAGATTTATGACTTTACACAAATTTTTCTTATGTCATATGTTATATAAATCAAGAAAATGTATTAATAAACAAGTTTACATGTTTGTTTTAATTATAAACATGATTTGGTACTGATTTGGGTTTTAAGTTTACTTAAGAAGGAAATGATTAAAAGAAATACATAATTTTATAAAGGGCCTGTTTTTAAAATTCATGACTACAAAATGTTTTGACCATTATATAAAAACATAATACGCCTCAAGACGTAATTCCAAAATGATAAGAAACTTGAAAAACCGATTTATAACGAAAAAGATACGTTAGTTACGAGTTTACGACGAGAAATACTTTTATAAAACTATTTTTATAAAATTTACTATTCATCACAGAAAGTGATATTTTTAAAACATCAACAATATGATATAATATTAATTACGAGATCGTACTCTAAATAATCGTTTAAAAACTACTATAGACGAATAAAATACGACGTTTACGAGTTTTCGATAACAAAAACTATAAAAATAAGTATATGTCTGTTATGAACAGTAAAAATCACTATTCATCAGAAAAACTAAAATTTTAAAAATGTTATATTTTGATAACTCGACTTAATACGAAGGCGTGGACGTAAGAAACGCGCGAAACGGATTAGAAACGAGAAAGTTACGCCATTTTTACCAAAGTATACTTATAAACATTTTTTCGTTATAATTATGTTTTCACTAAAACGAGTAGACGGTGATGTAGCTATATAGAATCATACGTTGTGTAATTGATATATCAAAGGTACTATATTACTAGGGAGTTTCATAATGATGAGGCCTCTTCGGGGTGGCGTATCGACGAGTTGCTGGATTTACGATTTAAAGTGTCCTAGCTCCTCATACGTTCACTACACGACCTCTTAATTATGATAGCCCGAACGATAGTATGATGAGCTATATATTAATCTAAGTGCTTAGTACTTATACGACCTATACTGGATTAGGTTGCCTTCGGATTCCTTCGTGACGCATTTTTCTATTGTGATATACTTTGTGGATTACTATTCACTCGAGGTGAGTTCATAGCCCCCTTTTTCTACAATTGTTTTACAAAATCTACGGGGTGAATTACATTGCTTGTTTTACTATTGGACACAAGTGTTTTTCAAAGTGTATGCTATCCAGATTACTGCCTGATTATTAATGCCTAAGTTACCTTATTGCCGTGAAGTCCCTATTATCATGAACCGTTAATTGCTATTATAGTGAGCGCTGGTGTTATGGATAGATCTATCGGGACTAACAATCCCCACCCTTACTTGGGTCACTAGTTTGATCGGGTGCATTTAACATTGAGAGGATGTTAGGTGTTGGCAAGCATCCTATTTTCTGATTGGGGCACAAATCTAGTTAAGGTTTCGGTGTCATGAGCTTAGTGCAATAATAAATGTTTTGGACTTCTGAATGTGTTTCAGAGTCTACTATTACTTCGATCTTGTGGTCCACCCTTTTTACTGATAAACCTATGATTTCACTCAACCTTTGTGTTGACTTTTAGCATGTAATTTCAGGTCCTAGGGTATGAAGATTTGACGGGAGCCGTGGCGGATATCAATGAAGACGGATTCTGTGTTTTATCTAAAGTTTATGCAACTTTTATTATCTTTAAAAACTTAAGTCGTCTGTAGTATTATGAAGCTTTTGTTTAAATTAAGAATGTTTATGACTTTTAAAACTTATGGGACCTAATGTATTAACTTTGATATTTTGCTATAAATGAAATATTATCTTAAAACGTCCATTTTTGGTCGTTTCCCCATATCTGATTGTTGTACTTTGACGTAGCACCCCAATGTTACCATTCCGCTGCTACCTGATTTTGGGGGTGTTACAGATGGTACCAGAGCCAAGGTTATAGGGAACTGGGTCATTTTCAAAACCTAGTCTATAACCACAAAGTCTAAAAGTTTTCTTTTCTTTCATTTTTAAATACAGAATCCTTCATCGCTATCCGATATCCACGCGCGCGTATTCCCCGATCCTTACTTACTTTTCCGATTATCATGATTGCATTATATAATCTTATATATATAATACTTGGTTTAAATTCGATCTCTTACGTCTATCTTTTGACATATCAATATCTATTTCTATCGGTCAATTATGTGAATATTGACTATCCTGATTAATTTATGATTATTTATATCATTCTCCATTATTTACCATGTGCCATGACTCTGCATACCTTTACAAATTCTCAACGAATAGTGGTACATGTGTGCCAGAAGCATTCCGGCTAGGGAGATTTAAAGAATAAATCGTAGGAGATAGTGGAAAAGCGGTGGCCAAAGCCAATTGAAAAAATATGAAAAGACTAGAGCTTACTCAAACAATACTGTAGGATCCCAGATCAACAAATACTGGAGGAACTGTTGTACAGAGATGCATGGATGTTGCGTATAATACCTTTATTGAAGTGGCAAGCCTCACTCTTTCAAGGGGACTGAAGGTGTATCGGACTAAATGCTGGTCGAAAAGATTGAGCAAGAGTTTGAAATTTGCAAATGTGCTGAAGATACAAAGTGAAGTTTGCCTATTTGCACGTTTCGATGGTCTTGCTCTGACCTGGTGGAATGGAAATGTTCATAACATAGGGACTTGCTAATGCTAATCCGATCCTCATGAGCAAACGGAAAGCTATGATGACCACTGTGAATACTGCCCATCAACTGCAATTCCAAAGGATATAACAATAGCTTTGGACGCCTTGACACTGAAAGTAATGATATTGAAGCTAACAACAAATCGTATCACTAACTGGCCAATGATGTTGTCACTGAATTTGTGATGCCTACTTAAAAAGAAGAAGATTGAAAGGTATATTCGTGGTTTTCCTGAAAGAATCCAAGGAAACAACACTTCTTCAAAGCCTGCTACCTTGCATGAGGCAATCAACCTTGCCCGAAACTGGTCGAGCAGCAGTTCATGAGGTAGGGCTTGCAAGAATTGGTGAAAGAAATAAAAGGAAATGGGAAGACAACCATGAGAAACAACAATAACAAAAACTATAACTACAACAATATACTACAACACAACAATACCACAACCAAACAACAATCATCACCATCCCCACCCCTAGCAACAAAATAAGGATAACAGGAAAAATGTCAGCATATTCTAGCAGCCCAGCTGGAGAAAGAGTTATGGCTGGAAATTACTAACATGGTAATCGGTGCAACTTACATAATCATGAACCGTGTCCTCAAAAGTGTTGGAGATGCCAAAGATTTGGGCACCTGGAGAAGGATTGTAGAATTAGGCTTCAGGGTGCAGGTAATGACTTACTGCAAAATGTGACATGTTTCGGGTGTGGAGAGAAAGGACATTTCAAGGATAAGTGTCCGAAAGCAGGGAATCAGCAAAATGATAGAGTCATGGGAAGAGCTTACGTGGTGGTAGAAAATCCAGCAGAAGAATCCGAATGTGTGTCACGTGACGTTTCCTTCTTAATGATCACTACAGCTTGTAATTCTCTTTGATTCGGTGCCTGAGAAGAGTTTTGTATCTCTGCGTTTACGCTTTTATTAACCTATCCCCATCTACACTAACACAAGCAACGAATTAGAGTAAAGATACTGAAACAGACTAAATGCACCAAAACCAATATACGTAGTTGCACCTTAGACATAGATAACTCACGTGTTCAAAATAGACTTGTTACCAACCCGGCTAGGAAGCTTTGATGTTATCATTGGAATGGATTGGTTGGCATACCATCGAGCTCTCATCGATTGTTATGAGAAGATTGTCCGTATTCCAAGGCGAGAGGCCAGAAAAGGATCTTCGTTCACTTGTATGTATCAAGGCTGATGAGAAAAAGCTTGATGACATACGTGTTGTCCGAAACTTCCCTGAGGTATTTCCAGACGATTTGTTAGGTTTACCTCTTGTGCGAGAGATAGAATTTCACATTGATCTGATTCCAGGCGCATCGCCAGTTGTTAGATCTCCATACCGGTTAGCCCCTTTAGAAATGTTAGAATTGTCGAACCAGCTTAAAGAACTTCAAGAGAAGGGTTTTATTCGACCAAGTCACTCACCATGGGGAGCACCCGTGCTCTTTGTCAAGAAGAAAGATGGTTCGATAAGAATGTGTATTGACTACAGGGAACTAAACAAGTTGACTATAAAGAACCGTTACCCTCTCCCCAGAATTGATGACTTGTTTGACCAATTACAAGGTGCGTGTTGTTTCTCCAAGATCGATCTTCGTTCGGGATATCACCAGTTAAGAGTTCGAGAAGAAGATATACCGAAGACCGCATTTAGAACACGTTATGGACACTTTGAGTTCACAGTCATGCCATTTGGACTGACAAACGCGCCAGCAATATTTATGGACTTAATGAACCGCGTCTGCAAGCCGTATTTGGACAAATTCGTAATTGTGTTCATTGACGACATCTTAATCTACTCAAAGTCAGAAGAAGAGCATGAAGTCCACCTAAAGACGATTTTAGACTTACTCAAGAAGGAGAAGTTGTACGCCAAATTTTCAAAGTGCGAATTTTGGTTACAAGAAGTACAGTTCCTAGGACATGTGGTCAACCGTGACGGTATCCACGTGGATCCTAGCAAGGTTGAGTCGGTCAAGAACTGGAAGACCCCTGAATCGTCAACTGAAATCCGTTCATTTTTAGGATTGGCGGGTTACTACCGGAGATTTATTGAGAATTTCTCCAAGATCGCCAAGCCCCTCACCCTGTTGACTCAAAAGAATAAGACGTATGTGTGGGGCGATAAGCAAGATGAAGCTTTCCAAATTCTGAAGGAGAAACTATGCAATGCTCCTGTGTTAGCACTCCCCGATGGACCCGATGACTTTGTGGTCTATTGTGATGCATCAAAACAAGGTTTTGGGTGCGTGTTGATGCAGCGGGGAAAAGTGATAGCATATGCGTCAAGACAGTTGAAGAAGCATGAGAAAAATTATACCACCCATGACCTGGAATTGGGTGCGGTGGTGTTCGCTCTTAAAATTTGGAGACATTATCTTTATGGGACGAAAAGTGTTATCTACACTGACCACAAGAGTCTCCAGTACATATTTGACCAGAAAGATTTAAATATGCGCCAAAGGCGGTGGATCAAGCTACTCAGTGACTACGAGTGTGAGATCAAATACCACCCGGGCAAGGCGAACATGGTGGTAGATGCCTTGAGCAGAAAAGAAAGACTCAAGCCAAGACGAGTACGTGCTATGAGTATTACTATTCATTCTGGACTTAAGACTAAGATTTTGGAAGCGCAGAGCGAAGCTTCCAAGGATCTCAAAGCCCCAACTGAATGGCTAAGAGGATTAGAAAGACACTTTGAGCAACGAGATGATGGTGAAATTTACTTCTTTGATCGTATCTGGATTCCATCAGTTGGTGGTGTAAGGAAATTGATCATGGATGAAGCTCATACTTCTAGATATTCAGTACATCCGGGTGCGGATAAGATGTACTATGATCTGAGAGACTTGTATTGGTGGCCTGGTATGAAGAGAGACATTGCTGAGTACGTTAGCAGATGTCTTACGTGTTCTAAGATTAAAGCCGAACATCAGAAACCCTCAGGATTTCTTCAGCAACCAGAAATTCCTGAGTGGAAATGGGAAAAGATAACAATGGACTTTGTCACAAAGTTGCCTAAAAGTAGCAGTGGGCATGATACGATTTGGGTCGTTGTTGATAGATTGACCAAGTCGGCTCACTTCTTACCTATTCGTGAAGACTACAAGACGGAGAAATTAGCAAAGATTTATACCAATGAGATTGTAGCGAGACATGGTGTGCCGGTATCAATCATTTCAGACCGTGATGGTCGATTCACGTCACACTTATGGCAAGCTTTTCAGGAAGCGTTGGGTACGAGACTAGACATGAGTACGGCTTACCACCCTCAGACCGACGGTCAGAGTGAGCGTACTATTCAGACACTGGAGGATATGCTTCGAGCTTGTGTTATGGATTTTGGTGGCAGTTGGGATACTCATCTTCCATTGATTGAGTTTTCTTATAATAACAGTTACCACACGAGCATTAAGTGCGCACCATTCTTCTTTTTTTTTTTTTTTAGAGGGTTCTGCACGGATCAATCTGTACGGACGGAAATGTAGATCTCCCGTGATATGGACTGAAGTTGGAGAAAGTCAGCTTATTGGACCAGAAATTGTGCAAGAAACGACAGAAAAGATTGTTCAAATTAGGGAAAGATTGAAAACAGCTAGGAGTCGCCAGAAAAGCTATGCTGATAAGAGGCGTAAACCTCTTGAATTCCAAGTTGGAGACCGAGTGTTACTTAAGGTATCTCCATGGAAGGGAGTGGTACGATTTGGTAAGAAAGGAAAGCTAGCACCACGATATGTGGGACCATTTGAAATCGTGGAGTGTGTTGGACCAGTGGCTTATCGACTGAAGTTACCCCAGGAGCTAAGCTGTGTCCACGACACGTTTCATGTGTCGAACCTCAAGAAATGTTTAGCTGAGCCAGATGTTCAGGTGCCTTTGGATGAGATCGAGATTGATGAAAATCTGCGATTTGTCGAAGAGCCTATTGAGATCGTAGAACGAGATGTGAAAAAGCTAAAGCGAAGAAGAATTCCATTGGTCAAAGTTCGTTGGAACTCTCGGCAAGGAGCTGAGTATACTTGGGAACGTGAAGACCAATTTCAAAAGAAGTATCCGCATCTTTTCTCTGAACCCGTACCTTCCTCAAGTGCCGCAACTTGAGCCTTGAGGACAAGGCTCTTCTAACCGGAGGAGACTGTAACATTTCGTATTTTCAGGTCATTTACGATGCTATTTAAATTCACTATTTATTTATTTTTATTTTTTTTTTCTTCTCGTACGCGTTCGCTTTTAATTTTAATAGTTAAGTTAAATCGCGTAAACTAAACATCAACAATTAACGTAAACGGACACCAAACGAATTAAAGTTTACGTCAAGCCATCATTATATTATTATTATGAAAGTAATAATCAACTTATTATGTTTTATTTTTATCGGTTACGTAAAACGTTTACGTTTCGCGATAAATTACGTTTAGGCATACCCGGAACCACCAAAACTTTTCTACGCTTCAACAAATACCCACATTTATACCCAATACATAAAAATTACTCAACAACATCACATATATCTTATTTTGGCCGAAATTCTTGCAATGTATTCAAAGATATAAGAAAAATTTCCAACTTTGGTCAAATGTACAACTATTGTAATTAATACCTAGCCATACTTTGTTTATTTGACCAAAGACCTTGACCAAGAACCCTTAAGACCCTCTTTTATGTCTCTTTGACTAATCTTATGTCATATATACATGCATGCATTGAGATAACAACATACAACTCTTTTACACTTAGTAAAATTTTCACAAAAACTTCTCTTTTTCTCTCTTTGAGCTCACGGCAAGAATCAAGCACACAACCAAATCCATAGCAATTTTTCTACAACCCATACACTCCTATACACATCCATCCTAAGATATTCTAAGGTGTTTCCAAGCTTTGGCTAAGCATTTTCAAGTATTAATCAAGTAAAAGTGAAACTAGGGTTTTCATTGTACAAGCTTTGGTTTTGAGTCTAAACACGGGTTTAGCACTTATTTCTCATCACATACATCCTTCCTAAGGTCTTCTTAATACCTTCATACTTTTATTTATCATGATTTTATGTGTTACATGTTCTTTATGGCTAAATCACCACTTAGGACTTTTTTTAATATGTAAAATGAGTTATCACTTATGTTTAGGAATTTACACATTTTTTCTTAGGTCATATTGATATATATATCATGGAAAAATGGATTAATAAATATGTTGACATGTTGTTTAAATATAAACATGATTTTGTATGAATTAGGGTTTTAAAGTTTACTTAAGAAGGTTATGATTAAAAGTATACATAAATGTTATAAAGGGCTGTTTTAAATTCGTGTTTCATACAGTAGGTTTGACATTATATAAAAATAATACGCCTCATGACGATTCCAAAATGATAAGAAACTTGAAAAACCGATTTATAACGAAAAAGATACGTTAGTTACGAGTTTACGACGAGAAATACTTTTATAAAACTATTTTTATAAAATTTACTATTCATTACAGAAAGTGATATTTTTAAAACATCAAAAATATGATATAACTTTTAATTACGAGATCGTACTCGAAAGAATCGTTAAAAACGGAGCTATAACGAATAAAATACGACGTTTACGAGTTTACGATAACAAAAACTATAAAAATAAGTATATGTCTGTTATGAACAGTAAAAATCACTATTCATCAGAAAAACTAAAATTTTAAAAATGTTATATTTTGATAACTCGACTTAATACGAAGGCGTGGACGTAAGAAACGCGCGAAACGGATTAGAAACGAGAAAGTTACGCCATTTTTACCAAAGTATACTTATAAACATTTTTCGTTATAATTATGTTTTCACTAAAACGAGTAGACGGTGATGTAGCTATATAGAATCATACGTTGTATTAGTTATCAAAGTACTATATTACTAGGGAGTTTCATAATGATGAGGCCTCTTCGGGGTGGCGTATCGACGAGTTGCTGGATTTACGATTTAAAGTGTCCTAGCTCCTCATACGTTCACTACACGACCTCTTAATTATGATAGCCCGAACGATAGTATGATGAGCTATATATTAATCAAAGTGTTTAGTACTTATACGACCTATATTGGATTAGGTTGCCTTCGGATTCCTTCGTGACGCATTTTTCTATTGTGATATACTTTGTGGATTACTATTCACTCAAGGTGAGTTCATAGTCTCGCATTTCAATCTTTTCAATGTTTTATAAACCCGCGAGGGGAATACATGCTCGTTTACAAACTTGTATATTTTACTACAGTACAATTACCTTTCAATACTTTGTGAGTTCATAGCCCCTTTTTCTACAATTGTTTTACAAAATCTACGGGGTGAATTACATTGCTTGTTTTACTATTGGACACAAGTGTTTTTTTTTCAAAGTGTATGCTATCCAGATTACTGCCTGATTATTAATGCCTAAGTTACCTTATTGCCGTGAAGTCCCTATT
>BQNB010090623.1:0-22138 GCA_026074375.1 Tanacetum coccineum | reverse complement strand
CTAGAAACCTCACTTTCTCTCTCTAGATAATTAGCCAACCCAATCATCCATGCTTGTGTTATGATATCCAATATACTACAGAAGCTGATTACGTTTCTTTTTTACAACAGCTTCAAAATGTGAACTTCTCTTTGCATTCGAAATTAAAGTCTAACAAGGATGCTAGCATTGAAACCGTGATGGACAGCCTTCGTCTGGAAGGTCCTCTTGCTGACAAGCTAGGATTGAACGGGTTGCAACCCAACGTTGACCAGCTGATGGTCCCTATTCATCATTCGCAAGACAAAGTTGTTGTTGGTGCTTCCGCTTTGTCACTTGCCTTGGACGTTTCTAGTGTCCGCGTCTGGAAGATTAGGGAAAACATTGCCAATCAAAAATCAGCTCTTCATGATATTTTTGTCCCTTTGGCTGACCCCTTTTCTGCTATGGTTTTGCGGGTACAGAAGGCACTTCTGGCACTACGACCGCTACTGCTGACACCACTATGGCCCTATCCATAACTTTTGCTTCTGCCAGTACCATTGCTCCTATCTTTGTAGACGACTATGAGGGGTGCGGATGACCAGGCAGTTGCTAATGAGAATGCTTCTTCCTTCCCCAATGTTGATGATGCAGAATTGAATATTCCTTAATGATCTGTTTGCAGTTTTTTCTAAGATATTTTGCCATGGTCATACATGACCTATTTGTTGTAATGTTTTTCATGTAAACAATTTTTCTACCGTCGTCGCTTGTGACCGTTAGATACCGCGGTCGCTTGTGACCTTTTTGATGCGGCAAAATGTACTTGTACAATTTTAATCATTTTAATACTTAATATGGTTCTGCTATCGTTTTAATACCGTGATGAAATGTTTAACGTGATAGTCTTTTTTGAATATTTATGGGTTATTCTCCCGATATTGGGTTTGCAATACCTCTTATGTATATGTGAGTGAATTATGAGGTTACTCATCCTTTTGTTATACGGAATAACGTTTATTGGGCCATGCCCTATTGCGTGCGTGTCTTAATCACATATGAAATAACTTTGCAAAGTAAAAAACAAACATCTTAAAAATAAGCTTGTGAAGGTAGCTAGTCTCTACTTTCATTAATTTTTTTTAAAACATTACAATGGATAAATAAGATAGATTAAAATGCATTACCCCACTGCGGGATCCGCATGGGAGAGTTACTTACATTTTGTGAATGTAACATTTCTTGAGGTTGCTGACATTCCAAGTTCGCGAAAGCTGCTTTCCGTCATGATCTATTAATTTGTATGCGCCTTTTCCAAGTGCTTCCGTAACTTCATACGGTCCTTCCTATCTGGGGCCTAGCTTCCCTATGCCTTCTGCACGACTTGCATCGTTGTTATGGTACACAAGGTCTCCTGGTTTAAAACTTGTACTTCGGACTTTGGAGTTATAGTACTTCTTTATTTTTTCTTTGCTCTTTGCCTCACGTATTGCTGCTTCTTCCCTTCGCTCTTCCAAAAGGTCAAGGTTAATTTCCAGAGCTTAATTGTTGTGTACTAAGTCCACCTTCGCTATTTTGAGTGTAGGCATGCCAATTTCTGCTGGGATGACCGCCTCCGTTCCGTATGTTAACGCAAATGGGGTGTCTCCGTTGCTGGATTTTATCATGGTGCGATGTGCTCATAGAACATGAGGGAGTTCTTCCATCCAATTCTTGCTCCTTACATCTAGCCTTGCTTTTATTCCTTCTTCTAAACTGCGATTTTCTCTTTCTACCAGGCCATTGGTTTGTGGATGTTTAATAGAAGCAAAGTGTTGGCGGATACATAGTTTCTCGCACCAATCTTTGAATGGATTATCCTGGGATTGTTTTCCATTATCTGAGATAATCTCTCCTAGAAGTCCGAATCTACAGACAATGTTGTCCCACACAAATTTTTTGATCTGATTGCCGGTGATGGTTGCAACTGGTTTTGATTTAATCAACTTTGTGAAGTGGTCAATAGCTACTATCAAGAATTTGACTTTCCTAGGCCCTTCCGGAAAAGGTCCGGCTATGTCAATTCCCTATTTGTAGAACGGCCATGGAGATGTGATTGAAGTTAGCCTTTGTTATGGAATCCTTGGAATAGGTTTATGAACTTGGCAGTCTTGGCATGTGCTTATTAGTGTCCTTGCATCTTTACGCATGGTAGGCCAATAAAATCCAATCCTTAAGGTTTTGGCTATGACGGATCGTGTGCCCGCGTGCATGCTGCAAGATCCCTTGTGTATCTCTCTCAGAACATAATTTGCTTGAAGTGGCCTCACGCACCGTAGCCATGGTCCGAGGAAAGATTTTTTGTAGAGGGTCTCATTAATTACAACAAATCGCTACGACTTGCGCCTTACTGCTCTTGCTTTTTTTACATCCACTAGCAGGGTTTCCTCCGTGAGGTATTCAAAAATAGGAGTCATCCATGTATCTCCTTCTTCTTCTACTACTGCCAGTATTTCCACTTCGCTTATTGATTTTTCTTTCAGCTCTTCAACCAATACTTGCTTACTCAAGTATGCAAAGCTTGTGGATGCTATTTTGCTTAGTGCGTCAGCTTTTTTATTTTCACTTCTAGGGACTTGTCTGATTGAGAACCTTTGAAGCTACTGGTAAGTGTTCTTACTTTTTCCAGGTATCGGATCATGTCAGCCTTTTTTGCAACGTATGTTCCGTTCACTTGATTGGCCACCAATCGTGAATCAACATTCCTGAAGATTTTTAACACCTATTTGTTCCGCTATCCTCAATCCAGCAATCAAAGCTTCGTATTTTGCTTCATTGTTTGTGGCATCGAACCTAAATCTTAGGGCATAAGTGAATTCCATCCCTTATGTTCGTGAGTATCAGTCCCGCCCCAAAACTATCTGTACAGGATGATCCATCCGTAAACAAAATTCATGGTTCGTGGAGTTCTTCTTTCGCTTCCATCAGAGTATCCAGAGAATCCTCTTCTGGTCGTTCGACTATGAAGTCTGCTAGAATATGCCCCTTAACTGACACTCTAGGTCTGTAATATATTGCGTATTCTCCTAATTCGATGCTCTATTTTTTAGCCTCCCTGCTGCCTCCGGTCTTGATAACACTTGCTGTATTGGCTGGTCCGTGATTACTATGATTGGGTGTGTTTGAAAGTATCTCTTTAGGCGCTTACTAGCATGTACCAAGGCTAGCACTAATTTTTCCATCGATGTATAGTTTATTTTTGGACCTCTTAATGCCCTGCTGACAAAGTAGATGGGCATTTGTTTAGCTTCTCTCTCCGTCATCAGGACCGCGCTTACCATCTCTTTTGTTGTGGCCAAATAGACGATAAGTTCCTCCTTCTCCATTGGCGCGGCTAACGTGGGAAGTTTGGCTATTAGCTGCTTCATTTGCCTAAGCGCCTCTTCAGCTTCCGTGGTCTATTGAAAATCAATTTTCTTTGTGCACTTTTTCAAAGTTTTAAAAAAACGGTAACGATTTCTCTGCTGATTTGGCTAAGAACCTATTCAGGCTTGCAAGCTTTCCGTTTAACTTTTGCACGTCTTTTAAGCATTTTGGTGATGGGAGACTTAAGATGGCGTCCACTTTATTTGGACATACTTTCAGCCCCCTAGTGTTGACTTTGTACCCTAAGAACATTCCTTCCTCTACCCCAAAAGTACACTTTTTAGGGTCAGTTTCATGTTAATTTCCCTTAGAGTTTTAAATGTTTCTTCTATGTCTATGACTATCTCATCTTCCGTGCGGCTTTTGACGATAAGGTCGTCCATGTACACTTCGAGATTTTTGCCAATCTGTTTGTGGAACGCTTAGTTGCCCCAGCATTTCTCAGACTGAAAGGCATTTTTATATAGCAGAATATTCATTGGCTTGTAGTGAACGCTATTTTTTCTTTATCTTCTTTTGCCACTTGTATTTTGTGATAGCCTTTGTATGCGTCTAAGAAGCATTTGAAATGGAATCCGCATAAGGATTCCACTTTTCAGTCTATTTATGGTAGCGGATAACCATCTTTTGGGCATGCTTTGTTTAAATCTTTAAAATCTACGCACATCCTCCAACTGTCATCATGCTTTTTTACCATCACCGGGTTAGAAAACCAGTCATGGTAGTGTACTTCTTTCATGATTCCTGCCTCCACAAGTTTCCCAACTTCATGTATTGCCTGGTTTCTATCAGCTGCTTGTCCTCTTCTCTATTGTCTAACCGGAGAGCATCCCTCCTGCACGTTTAAGCGATGTTCCGCAATGTGTCTTGGGATGCCAGTCATATCCGCAGGCTTCCAGGCAAAAATGTCCAACTTACGCTGGAGCAGTCCACACAACTTGTTGTGGCCTTCCTCTATGAGGGTGGAGCCAATCATTACTGTTTGTTTTGGATATTCTAGATTTATTGCCACCTTGATTCTTTCTTCAACTGCTTGCGTGGTGGCCAAAAGGTTCCCTTCTGGTCCGGAGACCATCGCATATTCCAGCTGGAGCAACATGATGCTCTTTAGAGTAATTACTCCTCTTTCCACTGGGAAATTTAGTATCCCGTGAGCTGTCGATGGAACCGCTTGTAGTTTTCTGACTCTTGGTCTTCCAATGATTCTATTATACGGAGATGGTGACCTTACAACCACAAAGTTCATCCAAGCCGAAGCGGAGTGTTCTTCGTCTCTAATCTTTACCAGCAGTTGTATTTGCCCTACTGGCCATATTATCTCACCACAGAATCCAATCAAATGGGTGGTGGCTGGTATCAATTGGTTCTTGATTTTCGGAAGGAGTCGGCTAAAGTAATGCTCATACAGTATTTCTAAGGCTAATCCGCCATCCACATACATGCGATGTATGCAATGGCCTCCTGTTTCTGCCTCGATGATCATTGGACCTTCTGTTCCATCATCTTCCCTTAAGGGTGGAAAAAAGATTTCTGGGTTAGGAGAAAATCTTTGTGTAATCCTTTGCCTGGCCACTCTTTCCCAAGGTTAGACCATTAGGATAACTAATGCTTTATCTTTCCTAGAGGTTTCCCCTTTCTTTGCCGCCTCAGGCTGTTCCTTTTCGTTGTTCTCTTTGACCAAATGCGACAGCTTTCCTGCCTTGAGCATTTCTTTGATCTGTTTCTTCAAGTGCATACACTCGTCTGTGTTATGCCCTACTTCACCATGGAACTCGCAAAATTTAGCGCGGTTTCGTTTCTTAACCGGGGTTGTCATTGGTGGTGAAGTGGTTTTGTTTCTCAACCGTAGTTTCGCCTCCTTCTTTCTCTCTTGATCTTGGCGATCTCGACCGGTTGCGTCTTAATCTTGAAAATACTCTAGGGCTGGGTCTTGGGCAATGGGAGCGCCTAGATCTGTGCCTTCCCTCGTGTTCTTTGGTACTCATCGTCCTTGACTCGGAATATCGTGATGTTCTGGAGCATCCTTCGAAGTTAAGTCGGGCTTTCACTTCTTTTAGTTTTTTGTTTGTTTCTTTCTCCTTGTTAAACTTCTCGGCTATGATTGGTAGCAATTGGTTGTAGTTCTTGTCATAATACTCCTGGAGGGCTGCGTCGGGTGCAAGCCCACCTCGATCTTGTGGAGTTGGCTCTTTTCCTCTCCCTACCGTATTCCGCACGGCAGACATGGGCTGGCTAGGAGCGGGTTGTTCATGATTGCTCATGGTGAGTATTTTTATAGAACGCAGTTATATTCTAGTCCCACGAATGGCGCCAACTTGTTAGTACAAAAAATGTTTTGGGTAGAAAAGATGGATCTGGGGTGATTGTTAGGCTGGGCCAATGATGAGATCTTGTACTGAACCAAGCGATGAGATGATCTCCTGCACAATTTAAGGTAAATCGTTAGTCTTATCGTGGGGACGGACCCAACGATTGGACTTTGGCGTGAGAGTAAGTAAACATGTTTGTCAGAGAATGTCAGAGTATGTGTGTGTAAAATATGATCAGAAAATCATACCATGTGGGGTGTCAGAGTACCCCTTTTTATAGGTGGTATGTGTTTAATTACACATACCTTTTACCTTTAAAAACAAGCTAAAATAACCAAAAACGGACTTAAAATGCCAAAAATATGCTTGTTTTGCTAATTGTGTTGTGCAGGAACGGATATCTAAGAAAAGGACGAAAAACGAAGCCAAAACGACAAAACTAGACACGGAATGGAAAAGCATGGTAAAGACAAAGTCAAGACAAAGCCCAAGTCTGAAAAAGTCAACCCCGACAAATCGAAAAGTCAAACCCGAAGCCATAAATGAAGAAAAATAAGTTTAGGGGCCAAAATTGCCAAGTCCCTAACTTATTTAATGAAGGAAATGAAGAAAACACTTATAAGGGACTCATAATGCCAATACACCAAAGATATACTACAAGGGTAACTTTTGCCAACAGTTAATACTTGTACTCCACAAGGACTAACTTTGCAAATGACTTTATACCCATGAGGGACTATCTTTGCCATTTCCTAAATCTATCATACACCACATGGACTAAATGTGTAATACACTTATAACACATGAGGGGCCATTTATGACAAACCCACAAACCCACAACTGTTTTTAAATCACTATATATCTTCTTGGTCCCTTTCCCGCCAAACTCCCAACCCCACATCCTGTCACTTTCATACCTCGTTGACAATCCCACATACCTCCAAACCCTTCACAATCATAAACCTCACCCCCCCCCCACATGACTAAGGTCCAAGCTGGTAATCCAAGTACAAAATTCGCATCAATGGTTGTGATTTATGGATTGGACATCAAGAAGTATGAATGGCTCTGATTGGTTTTGTGTTTCTACACACACAACAAGCACAAATAGTTGTTTTGTCTCTACAAAGAAGCACACAAGGGATTTGCAAGAATACTTATAACCCTTGGGGACTAAATCTGCCAAGTCCACAAAAGTCTACCACCACAAGGACTAACTATGCAAGAAACATATAACAATCGAGGGGCCACTATTGCCAAATCCACAAACCCACACCCTGCGTTTAAACTACTGTATATCTTCCAACCCCATTTCCCGCCAAAACACCAACCCCACAACCAGTCCCTTTCTTGTCTCGTTGACCTCACCACAACCTTCCAAACCCGTCACTAACATAAACCCCACCCCCCACATGGTCAAGAGACACGCTGGCAATCCTAGGTCTTACATTCGATCAATGGTTGTGATTTATTGATTGGGCAACACTCAAGATTGAGGGCTCAGATTGGACTTGAGTCTCTACACACACAACAAGCACAAATAGCTGTTTTGTCTCAGCAAACAAACACAAAGAGGAAGAAGACAAAGAAAAAGAGAAGATCCCTAGCTCAAATTGTTCTATATAAGCTTTGTAAAGCCTTTGAGGCAGGAGTAGTTAGTTTTTAGAGTTTTTTTTGTTCAGTTTAAAATTTAAGTTTAACTTTCTTGTACTTGAATTTTTAAGATTATGTACTTGTAATTTTTAAGTTTAATGAAAATTCAGATTCATGTTTTTAAAGTGTGTTCCAAGTTTTTTTTTAGATTTAAGTTTCTTTTAAGTTCACTTTTGATTCATATAAGTTCTCAAGTCAGTAACATTTAACATGTCTTTAAAAAAGAGAAAAAACCAAAAAGAAAGAAAAAGAGAGTGTTGAATTTGAGCTTATTGGATGAATGAGCAGACATGGATGGCTCATTGGGTTCTTAGATAGCTTATTTATAAGCATTGGGTAGGTTTAAAGCTTAATTAAGGTTTTATAAACTCCTGTTTTGAGCAAAGAGTTAAGGTACATTCCTCTTTTTATTCTTCTTGCATTTACTGTAGAACAGCTTATTTCAGCTTTTCATTGCTTATTTTACCTTTTTTATGCTTATTTATGTTTATTTGAGTTTGGTTTTTGCTTATTTGATTTTTGTTTAAGTTAGTTGACAAAACTGCCTAATCTGCTTATTTTGACTTTTTGCTTATTTGCTTATTAAAGTGGCTTAAATGTTTTTGATTTTTACTTTTTATAGCTTAATACTGCATGTTTAGTATTAATCTTTAAAAACCTGTGCTTAAATTAGTCTTAATAGCCTTAAAAATCTGCTTTAAAAATCTAAAGGGGTGTTTGGGACAACAAGCAAAATGGGTCAATTTGGGTATAAAAGCCTTTTGGGTCATTGGGCTAAATTCAGTAACTCTTTTTAAGTTTGTTTTAATCTGTTTTTCAAAGCTTTTTAGTTGTAAAACTGTTTTTTGCGTTTTTCTTATTGTTGTTCAAAACTGTTGGTGCAACCAGTTTTGATTTTGCTTATTTTATAAAGCTGGCTTAACCAGCTTTTAAGTCCATCCTTTTGAGTCCTATTGAGTGTCAAACAAAGTAGTATAAGTTGCCTTTTGGTTTTCTTTTGTCTTCTCAAAACTGTCATTATTTTGTCAAAATTTTAGTGTCTTAAAAACTGCCTCTTTTTAATCACATTTATCAGATAGTTTAACTTGATTTTGGCTTTTCAATCTTTGAGCATAAGCTCTTTTCTAACCACACTACATCTGTTTTAACTCATTTTTTTGTTTAGAGCTTATTTGATAGCTTATTCATAAGCTTTCTTTGTGCAATTTTTAATTTCAAAGAGAACCAAAAATTTCCCCTAGTGCTAGACAGTGGGATTCAAGTCATTCTTTCTAGCTCAATTGTTGGACTCAGTTCAAGCTGTTGGCTTTTCTAGAAAGCCAATAAGCTCTTTTATAAGACCTCATAAGCTCAAGCCTTAATTCCCTCTCTAGGTTGCTTATTTTTAAGCCCAAAATGGCCTTTTGGGACTGTTTTGGCCTGCAAGTTCAGGTTTAGAGCTTATTTTGGTTTCTTGGCTTATTGGCTTAATCTTTTAGCTTATTGCTGTTTGTTTCTGGCTTATTAGGTTAGATAGCTTATTTTTCTTAGTTTCATTACTTAGCTAGCTTATTTGCCCTTCAAATGCTTAACAGTTTAGCACCTTGTAGGAATTAGTGAAAAAAGTGCTAAACTGTCCCTTCTATAGCTTATTTTCGTGCTTATTTCTAAGTTACAAATTTTTTTTCTTTTTTAAAGTTGCTTATTTTTAGTCTTTTCAAAAAGTTGTAAAAAAAATGAGGAATAAAAGCGTTGGGATTAGGGGAGACCCCGAGTGAGCAAGACTCGAACTCGGGACCTCACAAGCACACAGACTTAACACCTTGCCCTTGGGTCTTTTTCATTCCTATCTTGCAACATTTATTATAAGTCCTCTTTTAGCCTATTAAGCTTTAAGCTCGTTTGGGCTTATTCTGAGCTTATTTATAAGCTCAATTTCTAGTTTTTCATTTTTCTTAGATTTGTTTTAACATTAAGTATTTTCTGTAATTTTTTTAGATTTTTAAAAAATAGTTTAGTATTTTTTATAATTTATTTTCTTTAAAAGTTTAATTAATTCATAAAAAATAGAAAAATTATCAAAAAAATATAATTCTTTTTTCAAAAATTTTCTTTTGTCATGTAGTATCTAGGAAAAATAAAAGTTCTTTCGTAGGATCGTTTTTGCAAAATCTCACTTTTTAAAGAACGGGATTTACCCCCGTTTTTGTTTTTTCATTTTAAAGCTCGTTTTAACTCCGTTTTCGGTCTAGTCTTTTTCATTCTTCATTATTAGTCACCTAGAGTAGATTAGAAGTAAAAATCTCTTTGTAGGGTAAATTTTTAAGATTTTAGGTTTTTGACCCCTTGTTCGGGATTTCTACTATCGTTTTTCAGTTTAATTTCATAATTTTTAGGTTTTTCTCAATTGTTTTTGCTTATTATTGATTAATTTAGCTTTCTAAACTCCCAAATCATTAATCTCATTCAAACTCCAATTTTCCGACTGTATCGATTCTCAAGCACAGCCTCGTTGGGGATAAACGACCCGGGGATATTCTATACTACTTCTCGGTTTCATTGATTATTTTTAGATTATACTTATTATATATATTTTATTATATATTATATATATATATAAGGTTTAGTCTAAAGACCAATCAATAGGTGAGCCAAATATTAGGTTTCCTAATATTTTGCTTGTTTTTTGTTAGTGGGCCGAAGTAGGACCATTTTCAGGCAAGGATCCGCTTATAATCGTGACTTGCGGACGTGGGCTTGTCTAGCGGACTTTCGATGACTTGCAGAAGTGTCCTCTGGAAGCCTTTCGTCCGTCTTGCTGCCTTCTGGACCGTAGCCAGTTTGGCCTGGGCTTAGTTTTGGTCCATTGTGCCTTCTGATTGTTTTATTGGACTTGGGCCCATGCATGACTTATGTAGTCCAGGCCCAAAATCTTGTTATACATGTTATACGTCATGAATGGGGATACTACAATCAATTAAATGCGAAGATAAAAAAAATCCGTTTTGAATGGCAATTATGTAATTTTGGATGTTTTGGGGTGTTGAAAAATTATAAGCATCACTCGTGTTATATTATATTATACGATATATATATATATATATATATATATATATATATATTATATATATATATATATATATATATTACTAACTTAAACATGATAATGCATGCTATATTTACCCCAAATGGGTTTTAAGTACATTGTACGTACATTATGCACTTAAAACTTTTATTTTAGATATGTATATGACATTTTCATGTTTAAATTGAGTATATATTAAATTATTCATAAATTATAGGACACGTTATGGTCTATAATACCGAAAAATAATGGATGACCGGGTGAATTTCTTTTACTTAAGAATCGTTGTTGTTATTAACTATCATGGCCGTCCCCATAACGTAAATACAACAAATGCCATAAACCTCGAGTTTTATAAGGCCTCAAAAGTTTATGTATGAATCTTGTAATATTTAGATAGTCAATAATTTATCTATTATATATAAAGATTCAATACTTTAATTTATTGTGCATGAGTCCATAATTAGTGTGCAGGTGCTCATTATGAGTGGGCTTTATATGTTGACTCTATGCATTCCAACACCCATGGGTTACACAACCCTTCATCTCCAACTATTAATACCAGGTAGACGTACCATTGTGTTACTCTTCATAAAAGAGGCTATTAATAATAGCATGGGGAAAACTTAAACCACCAGATCCTCCCTCTACTTTTTTCATCCACCTCTCTCATTTCCTAAACCCTACCCAATGTTTATGGCCAGAATCTTATTCTGTTACTACTGAGTTTTTTTGTTAATGATGGATGCAGGTGAATAATGGCCTGAATATGGATCAAAAGGAGCGGCTTAAATCGGTTTTTATTCAAAAGGTAAATTGGTTTTTATAACATGTTTTGTTTAATTTCAAAGCCTGTCTTGATTTGGATAATTTTGACATGAATTAATTTTTCCTTCCTGACGTCATTATTTGTAGGGCAAGAATGCAGAACATCCGGGGATCTAAAGATAAGCATGTGATTTTAAAAATTGATTTTATGTTCTTTATTTCCATCTTCCATTGAAGCTGCAAAGTTTCTTTAATTGTATCGGTTACTTTTACTTTATATATAATTAGATCTGAACATTATGTATGCTTTTTTTATATTCATGTTTAATTTAGTATTTGTTTCCTTTGTGAGTTTAAAAACGATGTATTTGTTGTCTCAGTGTTATTCCATTTAAAAAAGTTGAACCTTCTGCCCATATGGTTGTTTGGGATTGGTTATTAAAGGAATCAGGTCTTTGCATTGTGTGAAATTTCTTATATAAACTGCTTCGAATTTTTACTCATAGTACACCCAAATATATCAGATTTACATGTATCCCCTATATTATTGCCAAGTGCAAAAGATTGATCAACAGTAAGTATGTTTGGACGATGGTTATGTATGGGTTCTCGACCACCGACTAGAGTGAGTGTTTGTATCTTACTGAAATTATTATAAAACATATTTGGATTTGGCATTGATGAATTGTTTTTCTTTTTTCTTAATGAAAAAGGGTGTTAAGGAAAGCCATGTAAGAAGTAAGCGCCCTGAACATTGTGATGATCATTATAATAAACGGCTTCATGGATGGTATGGTGCTATTCAAAGACAGTGGCAAAGGTCGCAAAATTATATGCTGTATAGCCGGGGCACCCAAGTGATCCTTTCAGTTATCGTCATCATTTGCTTGCTTGGTGAGTTTCCCTTATTGGTTCTTTATATGATTAAATTTGCGCATTCAACTTTCATAGTGTCTTTAGGTTCCTTTAGCATATCATGTTTAGTGTTAATATAAGTAGTTCTGCAATAATATATTATGTAACCTTTTCATTTGAACTGCTAAAGGTATGCTAGAATTTGAGACCAAAACAAATTATAGAGGATTTATCAAACATACTAAAGTAGAAATATAGCCATATGAATATATTCCACCCCTTCTCCGATTCTATGATAGTTTAGAAAGATCTATTAATCGCATAACCACAGGCATGTTCGAATTTGTGTTTTTAAATTGATCCTGTTATTCTCTGCGAGTTGAGGTCACAAAAATAAGTTGTTCATGTTTATAAGAAAACATATTCTGCTATTTGTTAGGGGCCAATAATCAGTTTTCAGTACTTTGTTTCATAATAACTTCAACCAAAATGATTATCTGAGGGTAAAATAGGCACCTTTAGCCTTTACTCTAACCATATCTGATTGACTTTTTACTCTTTTACAGATTTATCTAATCGCATTTTGTACTTCTGGAAAAAAATATGTTTGGCAATTGTGCAAGTCCTAAATACCCCGTTGGGTTTTTTTTTTTAATCCAAACTCCATTCGACTGGCTCATTATACCAGCACAACACTACTGCACTACACTATTGAATCTGACTTTTTTGCAAATGCTTCGTCCAAATATTTCTTTAAATCAACACTGCATTAGGATTGTTTGTTTGACCAGATGGTGTTATGTTCATTGCTTGCAGTATGATTTAAGCAAGTTTTGCCATTACAATACAGTTTTAGTTGACCATGGTGATCCATCAATAAACACCGGTGAGTAGGATCTGTCGTTTAGCTTTGGGAAGTTCAATAAAATAGGAGATTATTTTTTGTTAAATTTCTACCCATCTAAGTTTTAATCCTTTCGATATCTTAATCTAGTTCTAACAGCACCAACCGATAAACCCGGTGTTGCATTGCTTGATTTTGTGATATTCCCTCCACGATGGTTTGTCGCTGAACATACCTTTAGGCCTCCGTACTATCACCGCAATTGCATGAGTGAATTTATGGGTCTTTTTCATGGAGGATACGAGGTACTGTTCCATTAAAGCGCAACTTATACCATATCTGTTACATGCAACATAGAGATTAAACAAAGCTTTTATTGACCTATTCATAAGCAAATGGGTCAAAATTTTCACATGTATAAAGAACTAAAGAATTGAAAATTTCAAGCAAAGGCTGATGGGTTTTTCTCATGTGGTGCAAGCCTTTACAGTTGCATGACTCCTCATGGTCCTGACACAAAAACCTAACCTACGAGGTAAGCTCCCAACTCCATAATGGTTTATTGCACAAATTGGTAGATATGGGAAATTTCAAATGCACGCTCCCCTTTATGAAATATTGTGCTTATAATTAAGTTTTAAGAACATAACAACAGTACACAATGTTTTATGAAAAAACACATAATGAAATACTAAAACCAGTTTAGAGCACGAAGGGATAGACAAATGACTTTTAATAGTCAAATATTTTTGTTCACATAAAAATGACCATGTGAAACATCATAGCTTTCTGTTGCCGAAGAAGGGTCAACACATCTAGACAAAATAGATACTTGGTGCGATATAGTTTCATAGTTATTTGAGTTAAATCATGGTCTCAGTCATATCAATAAACGGGTAAACGGAGAAAAATCAATGTGGAGTTACCCGGGCAAGTCGGGCCTTTTTATTAGCGCTGATGTACGCGGCCTAACCGGTATTCCCGTGGTCGTTTTCGGACTTTTCCCTGGCCATCCCAAGATGTTCACCCAACGAGGTTTGAACCCCGACCTCTTATTAGACTTTAGGGATATACCTTACCACTAGGCCACCTTGGAGATTGGTTAACATAGGAGAACAACCTGACGGAGAGGGAATGTTATTGTTCCATACATTATAATAGCTTTATATTAATTTATTTAACTACGTCCGAAGAAATGATGTAGTTGATTTGCTTATATTATTCATTTTATGCCAGTTTTTAGTGTATACTTATTTCTCCTAAAAGTATACTAATTTATTCATTGGCTACAGGCAACAATCGCACGTGGCAGTGATGTAGCTCCCCATAGAATAAAAGACGTAATGGAATTCATGTTTAATGCCACGGATCTGCCCATGGGCTCGATTCTCCATCCATAGATCATGACTATTATCAATGCTGGATAGGATTAGTTAATATTTTATCGAAGTTGATATCATTGAACTAGATTTTATACATTTTTATACAATAATGAAAAGCTATAAAAGTATATCATTTAAGCTAATGGCTATGTATGATCAAGTATCCCTTTGTTATATCAAAATTCATCGTCTCATTATCTTTCTACCTAGTGGCCTCCTGATATTAGTGTTACTAAGTTTGATGATGACATTGTAATGCTATGTGATCAAGTTTTTATTATCCTCTTTTGTACCATTTTGAAATCGAAATGTCTTATCACCTAACAACAAATAAACCTCTATAAGAAAAAAAAACATAATATATAAGACCCGAACAACAAATAAACTTCTATAAGAAAAAAACATAATATATAAGACCCGCCGCAGCGAAGTGGGGGTCCCCGCATATTGAGTACGTGATATAACTTAATACAAAAAGTTAACGCCAGTTTGGTCAAATTGCAATCGTATCAACTAAAAAACAAAAAACAAAACGGGTACATCAGTTTTCATATAAAATATACAAGAAAAACATTTAAGTTGTGCGTAGTAACAACATGACGGTTTAACTAACATGTTTTCTATTACATTGATGAAACAGATTCATGTTTTTTAAACTTATTTTGAAAACCCCGTATGCGTTTAAGCTTCCTTTGACGCAACTTAATTTTCAAATTATTTTATAGCTACTTACCTAAACATTACGTGTCACGTTTTAATTACATGCACCCGCATACTTACGCCTCCCCAACGCACAGAAACCTTACGCAATCAATAAGTAGATACAACCCGTGTGCAACGCACGAGTCTGAATGTCTCGCTTAGAACAAAATTTCATATATCGTCAACATTTTGATTTCAGAAATGAATTTTGTGGCCACGACTATACAAAAAGGTTTATATAATTTGAGGTCCCTAAAACTTTGAAGTCATGTGCGCTAGCACACCTCGCACACTCTCATATACGGCTCTGATAAGAGGTTGTGAAAGTGTGAAAGATTATGTGGTAATAAGAGGTTGTGTAAGTGTGAAAGATTATGTGGTATATATATTTGTGTGTGAATATTAAGTGGTTCCTTGTAAATATGAAAATACAAGTCTGATTACTCTTAATTGCAAATAAAGAGCAATCAAAGTTTTAACAATAAGATGCCAGGCGCGTTCTTCTAATATTACTTGTAAGGCTTTTATCGAGGTAATCGCCGAAACTATACGTCTGACATTAAAAATGATATTTTACCGATATACTACAAATTAAAACATGGTTTCCCCACTATCGGCTAAAACACTTGGCAACAAAAGCATTTTAATAGTTCGCCACATCCACAATCCTGTTTTCGCAACAATAAATCAAATCTATAGACTAAGAAGCATAGCATGAAACAAACCAATAAATGGCCAATAAAAACTCCACTTGATTCATAAGATTAGATTTACTTTCATTCAGTCCATGGAAGTGATGCAACATGTCTATGCTTACGTGGGGTTACTTGAAATGAACTTACCACTGGTGTAATCTAATCATAATTTTACATTTCTTTAGCTGCTTAAAGTAAAAATAATCCTCTAGGCAGTTCATCAGTTCATTGTGGATAACATAAGAAGTAGATAATCGTAAAATGTAGAAGCATGATCAACAAAAATTTTAAGTTGAAAAACCTAAGAAAAAGTGTAAACCTAACATACATCATATCATATCAGAAGTATCAGAAGAAGACAGTTTGTCTGTTTACAAATGGGCTAAAATTTCTAATTTTTTCATCTAAAATCTGTCTAGCCCACTTGGCCACTTCCCCAACCCCATCATCTGTTTTTATGTTTGTGCAAGTCAATTAGAACACTCCAAACAATATTATTCTTGTTAAGGAAAGATAACCTAAAAAACTGAATTTAGATAACTAAATGATACGTGAATTATTCAAACGGGCCACATATTTTTTTAAAGACAAGGGACAACCATTAACTAGTGTCTCCTATGACCAGCTAGAGCCTAGTGATTTGGTCAAGCTGAACCTCTAAAAATTAGTCAACCTGTCACGGACAATTAAAAAAAATGTGATGAATCGGCGGAAACAACTTGATTCCGGATATCTTTTGGCATCAAACATTTTTCGCCACACAGGGAATAACTTTGACAACTCTCGTGACGTCGTGGGGAACCAACTGTAGCAAGCAGGAGAAGAAACCCGAACCTTTGATCTTTTATCTATAAAATCTCTCCAATAGACCCATTAATTTTCGAAGTTGAGTACCAACTAGCCTAAAGCTTTATGGAGAGCTTAACCGGACAAAATCACCAAACCAAACTTAAACGACCGTGTTCCGAAAAGCAAAAGATTTCTGTGGTCCAAAAACATACCACTACTTAAATTTGGTTCATGATGATTTAGTCCAAACTCAATTGATCCGTGCTTGTGTTGAGATCAGTCAATCGGTCATTTTTTTTCTCTTCACAGTATTATTTTTTTTTGAACAATCTCCATAGTTTTACCTCATAACAATTTGAGGTCCACCTACTTTTTTTTTTGCAATTGACGTTAATTATTATTAATGTCTCCACTAAAGTATCTGGGCCAACCTACACGTTTGATTCTTGACACAAAGCAAATATATTATTGACAGTTTAACATTAAGTCACTTCATATAAGTCATCACATATGGTTTTCAACTTTTCATACATATAATATACGGAGTAGTTGCTTTGAGGTCCACCCTACTCTTTTTGCAATCAAATATGAAATAATGTGTCCACTAAATATCTGACTCAAGTCACTCAACCACGTTTCGATTTTTTGACCCATGGCCACATGCATAGACTATTAAATATCGTTGTTTAGTAATCCAAACAGATTTAGAGGGTGTTTATTAAATTAAGTGGTAATAAAGGAACGTCTTAAATAGCCACTTATTGAGGAGACTAGTTTTAATGAGTCCTTCAATTAAGAGGCATTAAGGGTTGAGCCCACACATTAAGTGGGAATAAGGGAAAAAGAAACACCCCCTTAGCCAACTTGAATTTAGGCCAAACAGGAACGTAATTGGCTTGATAGATCAAACATGTTTTTAAGACGCAGAAAGATCGACACTTGCCCTAATCGTAAACTTAGTTGTTATGTTTATGTCCGATGGGTTTGCTATAGATAGATGGACTATACGAAAGTAATTATCGGCTTAGTTTCATTTGGAATTAATAATATTAGGGTATTTGCATTTGCATCTGGTATAATTTTGATATACATACAATTACCATATGCACTTAAGACATATGTTGATTCTAAATGTTACAATGATTAACAAAACCTGAAAGTGACTCATGCATGACCAAAATGTATTCATAATGATATATTGAAATTAATATATTGTACTATACAGTATATATTATATGTAGTGTCATATACATTCGGTAAGTCTAGACGGAAATATAAACATAATTAATTATTTCAAGGAAAATGAATACATTCTAGTTGGAAAAATACATAAAGACAATTGTTACTTTAACGAAATTCACCACCTATGTACATAAGGTGGGATAGAACCTCTTAAAAATATGTACGAAAAACATCATCAATTAAGCTGATAGCTCGCAGATTAAATTGATAGTGGTTTTATTACTGCCTGAAGCAACCAAAGCAGGCTGCAAATCGTAGTCACCGCAAAGAAGTATCAAATCGTTGTCTTCATCCTTGTATTTTAGACGAATCAATTGACTCTCCAGCTTGAACCTTTTTGCCACTTTGTTTTTCAGCTTCAACAATCCGAGTGAAAGACAAAACCGGAACCTTATGATATTTTCTCCGTAAGTCGTTGTCACTTTTGTGCCTCTTTTACGCTGTGTGCCTTTTTGTAAAGGACCGCTCCTTTCTCTACCATTAGTAAGGAGAGCAGTTACGTTAGTGGAAGAGCATTCGTCTGGGACATTGACAAACTTGGTTCTAACAATAGCTGATACATCACTAAAGGCGTCCATCATGTACGACGATGTTTCGATAATATTTGGTTCTTTGTTTACACAGAGACCCATAGGTGGTCCAACAACTTCTATGGATGACTTGTCACCTAGTTTAAATCCAGAAGCAACCTCAAGGTTTTGCTTCAACATTTGGACCAAGTTGAGTAAGCTTTCTTTCATGTGCGATGGGAGAAAAAACTCTAACACATAGTCGTTGTTGCTTTCTAAACCATGCAGATAGATTGCGAAGCAACTAACTAACCCACTCATCCGTGCATACTGGACCAAAGGGTAGACTTCTTCACTGAGTTTGGTTACATCTTCACAAAAACAAGAACCGCCGGATAACAAGGCCCTGCTAATAAAGCCACGAGACTTGTCCAAGTGTTGTTTTTTACATTCTTCCCGAAACGGCCACAAGCCCAAGTCTTGAACATAATCTGGTAAAGCACATGTTGACATGCAGACTTTCCCAAGGCATCTACTATCATAACTATTACAGCTCTTTTCTAAAACTTGTTCATATGAAGCAACGCTAGTGAATGGGGACAGAGCCCATGTCTGAGCAAGAGGTAATTGGTGAGTGTCACACACAACTTTCATAATATTGAATATTTTTTCCAATTCATTCAGCCTGCTTTCATTCACCTGTAGATAAATTAAAAGACATCTCCGACATAAGTATAACGAAGAAAACCAAGATTTCGAAAATGACTCTTTCAGAATAGTCGTAATAGTAGAACTTCATATAACAAATCAGCCATGCACAACTTACATTTGAAGCAGGATCATCCAATACTTGTAGGCATGTCAGCTTTTGTGTCTACCAAGTTGACAACATTTGGAAATTAGTAGCCATATATGCAAGGAAGAGTAAACTAGATTACAATACAGCAGAAAACATGACTTATTAGCGAGTTATAAAGATTATTACCTTCAGTGCCGTCTCAAATTGTTGAACCTCGTAGTCAAAACTCGTATACTTTGAAGAAGCCAACAATTCAAGCGTACCAACACATAATCTTGTAGTTGAATCGAACACTGGTAAAACCAAATATCCATGGAGATTGCAACGAATCGCACACTCTTGTTGTGGAAAATGTTTTGACAAATAGTTAGTTAGATCGGAGGACCATTCTGATAATCCTAGCATGAATACTCGAGCAGGAGGACTAAGGTCTACTTCGTCATAATCCTTATCCACAACATAAAGGTTGTGCTGAGACGCCCTTCTATAGGAAAGAAGACTTTCATCATGATGTACACCAAGACCGAACGGTTGATCGATAGTTGTGAGTAGTTGGTGTTGCCCAACGACACGAGGTGACCAAAACTGAACAAGAACACGTTGCTCGCGGAAAGTTAGCAACTTTAGGGCAGCTTTGATCTTATCCTCTACTATCTGATTATGTGGGTCGATTTTGGCAGCCATCAGCTCATAATCTATATTTCAGAAAAATGACGATCCCAATCAGAAGCATGCACAAAAATGTTAAATAACACCAATATTACAAAGTATAAACCTTTTTGTTTGAAAAATGAAACATGGACAAGTTTCTTGTTATAGCTAACATTAAGAAAGATATACCACCAGAAGTTGTAGACTGAGAAAGTTCATCAGCTTTTCCAAAGACCCAAAGTGGCGTCAGGTATCTCGACTCCCCGGAAAATGCAACTGAAGGGGGTTCTAAAGAGATGTTCTCATTCAACATATCATTGATTGGAGTCATACCCAAACCAAATGATTTGCCGTCGTATGAAAAATCAACAGAATGAAGGTGTGAAAACAAGGCCATAGAAAATAGACGGATTTGAGATTTTTTATGAGGAATGGGGTTTAAACTACTCCCTATAAAAGGACGCATACAAAAGCGAACCAGTTTTTTTTTTTTTTTTTAAAGTCAACATTTATCAGGGGAAAAAAGTACATACAAGGAAAGCCACCCCATCAACTAAAAACATAGATAGTCCACCCGGCCACCGGTCCACGCAAGCTGTGAACCTCCCCACTCAACATTCATAAATATTTATTTAAAATAATGTTTCTCTTAAAACTTTGATTATCCGGTGCAATTCTCATTACTATAACTTTTCTTGCTTGTACGTAGTTTAATCCTTTGAGATAATTACCACTATTTTTTCAAGTTAACGTCTCCAGTACATGACATATGTTTAATTACCACTTAAAATTGTGTTTTTCGTTCACCATTAGTTGTTAACGTTGATTTTATACATGAGCGGAATATTATCTATTAAATTTTCTAAACAAAAATAAGCTTTTAATCAATAAATAAAAGAACCCCGAGCCCTCCTCCACACCCCCCCACACGCAACCATCAAAACAACCACAACCCCCAACGCACATACCATGATGCCGCATAGCACGCACCAAAACAAGAAGGCATGTCATCTATAGATACAAACCCCGATGCCCTCCTAAGGCACAACGAAGCCATATAGCAATCAGCGACAACAACTATACACTACAGCATAAAACATGACTTACTTCACGAGTATAAACAAGATATTACCTTCAAGCCGTCCCAAAAGGGATGCAACCTCGTAGTCAAAACTCGTCTACTTTGAAGAACCAACAATACAAGCGTAACCAACCACCTATCTTGTAAGATAGAATCGAACCCTGGTAAAACCAATATCCCTGGAGATTGCCCACGAATCTCACACTCCTTGTATGTGGAAACTGTATTTGACAAATAGTTGGTTAATATCGGAGGACCCCCTCAGATAATCCTAGCATGAATACTCGAGCAGGAGGACTAAGGTCTACTTCGTCATAATCCTTATCCACAACATAAAGGTTGTGCTGAGACGCCCTTCTATAGGAAAGAAGACTTTCATCATGATGTACACCAAGACCGAACGGTTGATCTATAGTTGTGAGTAGTTGGTGTTGCCCAACGACACGAGGTGACCAAAACTGAACAAAACAACAGGTGTTTTTGGGGGGGGGGGGGGGGGGGGGGGGGGGGGGGGGGGGGGGGGGTGGTGTTGCCCAACGACACGAGGTGACCAAAACTGAACAACAACACGTTGCTCGCGGAAAGTTAGCAACTTTAGGGCAGCTTTGATCTTATCCTCTACTATCTGATTATGTGGGTCGATTTTGGCAGCCATCAGCTCATAATCTATATTTCAGAAAATTGACGAACCCAATCAGAAGCATGCACACAAATCTTAAATAACACCAATATTACAAAGTATAAACCTTTTTGTTTGAAAAATGAAACATGGACAAGTTTCTTGTTATAGTTAGGAAGAAAGATATACCACCAGAAGTTGTAGACTGAGAAAGTTCATCAGCTTTTCCTAAGACCCAAAGTGGCGTCAGGTATCTCGACTCCCCGGAAAATGCAACTGAAGGGGGTTCTAAAGAGATGTTCTCATTCAATATATCATTGATTGGAGTCATACCCAAACCAAATGATTTGCCTTCGTATGAAAAATCAACAGAATGAAGGTGTGAAAACAAGGCCATAGAAAATAGACGGATTTCAGATTTTTTTATGAGGAATGGGGTTTAAACTACTCCCTATATATAAGGACGCATACAAAATGCGATGTCACCTGCGAACCACTTTCTTTTTTTTTTTTTTTTTTTTTTTTAAGTCAACATTTATTAGGGGAAAAAAAGTACATACAAGGAAAGTCACCCCATCAACTAAGAGTAGCTAAAATGAGTAAAAGCTTTTTACTCTTTTAAAAAGCTTTTTGAATGTTTTATGCATTGCAATAAAAGCTTTTTGAAAAGTTTTTCCACAAGACTTGGTAAACCTCAAGTCATTCTTCAAAGCTTTTACGGTCCGTTTAGTTTGTAGATGGGTTTAGGATTAGGATTTGGATTTAGATATAAATTTGGATTAGGATTTAGATTTGGATTTGATGTAAGAG
>BQNB010090622.1:0-18718 GCA_026074375.1 Tanacetum coccineum | reverse complement strand
TGTGTTTGATCACATCCCCATTCGAATTTAACCAACGGTTAGGATGAAGAATGATATAGGGTAAGAACCTTCTAACTTTCATCAAATGTCGTAAACCAACAAGGCAGTTGAGACATGCATACATGGCCGTAATGATGGAATAGACATGCACGCTCGATCACATCCTCATTCGCGTAAAACTAACGGCTAATCATTAGGTGAGAGGAAAGTAAATGGTTGTTAAATAAAAATCAAGAAACAAATAGATTAAGACTAAGATACAAGTTGCTAGACACTTTTTCTTGACCGTTACCATGATAAAGAAATAACTATTTACAACGTCTTGATCATAAAAAAAACAACCAAAGTTGGCGTTCCCGTAACGGTCAACTTCCCAATCATCCCAAAACTTTGCATACTCTACAAGGTAAGTGGCGATATCTTCCACTTTGTACAATACTCTACATCGTTGATTTTTAAGACGTATCAACGAATAAACGATCCTTCGTGTAATTCTTTCGGTAATTGCGAAACGATTATCTTCCAACTTTCTTTCTCACTCTTTTTGTATTTTTCTTATTTTTTTGATTTTTTTGCTAACTATTCTTCAAACCTCGATGTAGTTTCATCATCTTCACGATCATAACACTTCCGGATAATGTCTTCGATAGCTCCTTCGTTCTTCGGATTCACCATTAATTGTGATCGTAGTAAAATCACATGAGCTTTGACTACTAATATACATTCCCATTTACAATGTGCAAATTTCCAACCGCACCAAAGATAGAAAATGACACAAGACTCGGGAAATACAAACTTTACACTAAAGCAACTAGCAACTGTAAATTAAACTTAATCTAACACGGTAGGTTAAGGTGTAAGGGTGCAACGAAACAAATAATTGGTGTAATTCCTAAAGGATTAGACCAACGAGTTTATTTCTAGTAGGATAGCACACTAAAAGATGAGAGGTGGAAAGAAGGGTTTAAAAAAACTGGAAGGTTAACAACCGGTAGTAGTGTAGTTAAATAAGCAACATTGTAAAGGCGTTTGGGGTAATCCTTAAAATTTCAAACAATTTAAGCATGTTACCTATATAAATCCATAGTACTCAATCCATTGTTGTCTAGTGATATACCAAGCCAAGTTCTAAAGTCTACAACATCACCGACACACTCATATTTTGTGGAATTTGGGTAAACATTTGGAAACGGAAAGGCTAAATTCTCACAATATCTAACAAGGGTTATTGTGTGCGGGTTATGTAACATGTAATTTCACAAAAGTATGCTTGAAATTTTTTAAATTTGAGCATAATTTAAGCATTTTAGTGTGAAAATAAGGACAAGTAAACATTCTAATTCCATCCCCCCACTTGAATTATACAACGTCCTCGTTGTATATATAAAACATTAAATACGGGAATTTAAAAAGAATTAGAATGAGAAACTCCCCTGATATTTGCTCGTTAGATTCTCCATGTTGTGTTTATGAGCAAGATTGTGTGTTAAACAGACGCCTTAAAGTTTCAAGACTCCAACACTTCAAGATCTCCAGATTTTGTAAATTCTCCACCAACATCAATTGATTTTTCTTTTCACGAGGTCCTGTGTAAATTCTCAGAAAACAAATGCAATTCTATCTCCGTGTATTCGTTTGGTTAGACTCGAAATAAATACCTAAAACTGTACAGGAAGTCGATACGCCATATCCATACCCTAGGATACGCCGTATTGATACCTGTATCGAATACGCTGTATTCATTAAACGAATACGTCTTATAGACTGTGCTGAAAATAAAGATTGGATAACGTCCAGATAGTCAATATGCCGTATCATGGGGTTTGGATACGCCGTATAGATAGTCTGGAAAGACAGACTCGATAAGAAAATTGAAAATACGTTCCGGGTTGTCTCTCGGCAATCACTTTTGTTTACAGAAAAGTCTTAAAGTTAGATTTGCTCCAATTTAATCCCATCCTTATAAAACAATTTGTTAAGGGGCAACGGATGCCAAATGCATCAATTGGCCAATCCACAAATTCATGATTAGGAAAATGATTGACATCTCATTGATAGTATAATTACAAGTCATGATATTAAGATTTAATTCCTTGATAAAAATTCCAGTTTTGAAAAATTTATTAGATGTATCATGACTTGTTTCCAAAAGCTTATTTGACCCATGTGCATAGGCACCAACATCGGTATTTATTATATCAGGTAATGGTTTGACAAATAAATCCCTGAAGAGTGTTCAATATTGATTGTATTATTATCATTTCTCGTATCCGATTTTAAATCATGAGGATTGACTATGTTAAAAGGAAATAAATCATTAAAGCATAAAACATTTTGTTCCTCTTCATTATATTCGAACAATGATGTTTCACTTTTCAAATCAAATTCATCAATATTGTTTTGTAAGGGCTAAAAAATCGGTTTCATCTAACAAATACAGATTTAGACGTTGGAGCATCATTGTAAACAATGGCTGGAAATTTATTCTTAAAATCTTTAAAGTAGTCTAAATCATCAAAATAACTGACCGTAGGCTCGGGTGATGGAATTGAAGGTACGACTTTTTCATTATCATTTTTTGAATCCGTTTTCAAATCGTTGACAGAAATCATTTTATAAGAAAACGAGTTTTTGTCACAAATTATTGTGTAATCCTCATCATCGGATTCGTCAAATGATATTCTAAAGTCAATCTCATCGTTGACAAAAGTACTTACTTGAGATTTGCATGGAAGTGCATCCTAAGGTGCAAAGGCATCATTAATGACTATAGCTGGGAATTCAGCTTCCACAGAGCTGAAGTCATGAAGATCGTCATCAACCCTGATTTTTCCATATGTAGCAGTTTTCCAGTTAAACACCCGACCACGCCTACGAGCTTTTTCTTCTTCAAGCTTGATATATTCTTCCATAGTCATGTTGGGATCATCCATCCTGAAATAAACTTACTAGAAAGGCAATTAAATAACCAATACGTCGTATTCAGAGACTGAATACATCGTATCACACAATCACAACAAACAAGAATAAAAGAACTCTAAACTACACTACTCCTAAGGGTTAGATCTAATCTAATGTTAAAAACCAAAATATCAAATAAAAATCAAGATTAATTTTCACTCCCCGGCAACGGCGCCAAAAACTTGATTGTGTCGTTGTATGGTGTATATTTTATTGATTCAAGTTTTAAATTTATATTTTGCCGACTAAACCAAAACAACACTTTATCGGGCAGTGTACCCGATCGGTAGTAGTTTCGTAGTAAGTAGGGTGTTGAACACTTGAAGCGAGGTTAAATCTATTAATATAATTAATATCTTGGTTATCTAATCTATGTTAATTCAATCCTACTCTAAACCTATGTCAGTCCTAGTTCCTAATTCTAACGGGAAAAGGGGGTTTTCAGCCTGAGAGTCTGCCACGGTTTAGTTGGTGACTACAATCAATCCAAGGAAATTTAACCCACACAAGCTAATTAATAAAAGATAAAAGAGCGGTCGAGCCTAATGATAGAAAACTATATTAACCATTATTAATCCGATTAGAAAGTTGGTTTGTTTATTAAGTGCAATGATTTCTTCTCTCGATCAATAAACCATTGGCAATATCCAATTAACTAGTTAAGCCCGAAGTGTATCCTAGACACAGACTTAGAAGGACAATATTTGTGATCCTATTATTCTAGATGTATACATTACTATATAGAGAGCTATCCCAGACTCTAAATCTACTTGGTCCGTATCACTAAATCCAGTTGAATGATAGGTGGCATACAAAAGCGCGTAAACAAGTATAAATTGATAAACATAAACTAGCATTCAACGATAAATCAAGAAATCAAGATAAACAAATACCAAACATTCAAATCTTCATAATAATGGCTAATACCCAAAAGGGTATTAGGCCTTCAAACGTCATAATAAATAAAGAGCAATTATTAGCCCAAGGTAAACACCCGAGTTAACGAATGATACCAAAAACTGAACTAAACAAAAACAAGAAGATTGATAACTAAAGTATACGGAATTACAAGTGGTCTCCTATGGAATAGATAACGATCCCGACCTCATCAGCTCTTATACTCCACTTAAAACAACTTTTATGGTTTAGGTATCGGAGAAATAATGATATTAGCCACACTTAAAACTCCATTTTTGTGATATTGTGATGACAACAAAATAACGTCTATTTTATAGCATCATTTATCCCACGATATTAACCCATTTTGTATAGTTATTGCAAAGAATTGTTACTTAATCGTTTATATTTGAGAATTGCAGTAATTATGGAGTAATTGGTGAAACTTAGCAAAAGGCGCGCATTCTGGAGCTTAAATGAAGATATTTTGAAGATTACTGTTCTGAAGACCAATACGCCGTATCCATCAAGGAAGATACGGCGTATCCGTGCCTGCACTCACCAAATACCACAAAAGGAATGAAGATCAATACGCCGTATCCAGAGGACTCAATACGACGTATTCAAGATATGGAATCAATATAATATTCTGGAAGATATCAAACGTGGTCCCTACTCCAAGAAATCCCCAATACGCCGTATCCAATACATGGATACGCCATATCCAACCGACTTCCAGACCTTATAAATAGAAAACTCAAAAACGAGTTTTAAGTGTGCTAAATCATATTCTCGATACCTAAACCACAAAAGTCAATTTTCAGAGGAGAAAAAGAACATGACAGTCGAAGCACGTATTCAATTCCAAAAGAGACTCGTAATTTTATAATATACTTTGTAATCATTCAATTTATTGGTAACATTCGTTAACACGGTTAGTTTACCTTTGCTAAATTAGTACTCTTGTGTATTTATTATGACGTTTAAGGCTAATACCTTAGTATTAGCCATATTATGAAGATCTGAATGTTTAGTATATTTTATATAGATTTCTTTGATTTATCGTGATTGGGCTTGTTTTGTTTATCAATTTAACCTTGTTTACGCGCATTGTTATGCGACTATATTCAGACCGGATCTAGCAAAGTGGACCAAGCGGATCTAGAGTCCATGATACTCTCCATATAGAACTTTATACAACTAGAATAATAATTTACAACAAGTAATGTCCTTCTAAGTCGTGTCAAGGATACTCTTCGGGTTTTTCTCTTAACGTAGTTTAATTGGATATCCGAAGGTTGATTGATCGTGTTGTCTACAGGTGACCTAGATAATTCAACATATAACGTTCTAAATTCCATTGCTAGCATGGAAAGTGGACTACTAAGTATAGAATGTCCATTAAGCGGTAAGTGGGTAAAGTCTCTATGAGCTAGGGTTTAACAAGATTACCATTACTTTAATCCCTAAGATAGATTATAATCAGCAAATAAGGATGCTTTATGCGGATGCTTTAATTGTGACAGAATTAACGTGTATAGGTCTTAGGATGATGTAACGCCTAAGACTTATGAATGATATGCCACCTCGAGAGAAGAAATCATTGTACTTAATAAACAAACCAACGTTCTAATCGGATTAATAATGGTTAATACAGTTTTCTTATATAAGGTTCGACCGCTCTTTTATCTTTTGTCTATTAGCTTGCGTGGGTAACAGTGTCTTGAATTGATTGTAGTCACCAACCAAACCGTACCAGTCTCTCGGGCTGAAAACCCCCTTTTCCCGTTAGAATTAAGATTTAGACTGACATAGGTTTAACATAGGATTAGAATAGAATTAACATAGATTAAATAACAAAGATATTAATTAAATTGATAGATTTAACCTCGCTGTCAGTGATCGACACCCTACTTACCATGAAACTACTACCGATCGGGTACACTGCCCGTTAAAGTGTTGTTTTTGGTTGAGTCGGGAAAATATAAATTTCCTGCACAGGCCTTCTGACACCCGTTCCTGAAGTATGGCTATCATCGCCATTCCGGGTTGCATCACGTGCTGCCAGTGCAGCAGTAACGCCTTCGTTAATCATTGCCTGAATTTGGGCGTTGGTGACAGATGTAGTGGTATGAGTGTCTGTGACTGGTGTTGGTGTTGCACTTGGGTTTAACCTCGTGGTCCTTCTCTTTGGTGCCATTTTCTTTAAATCACAAGAAAACATAATACCCGTTAGATTTCATAAAATCATAACTATGACATAACATATACACATTAAATAAAACGAGATCACATCACACAGTGAAATGTACAACTGTTATTGAAATTAATCGTGGTATAACCAAATCGACATTCATTTATAATAAATTCGATTTCATAGATAACGTAATCCATCCATTTCATATATAACTTGGAAAAACATACATGTTCGGTTCAGATACAAGATGATTACTACACTTAGGTTACAAGACAAAAGAAACAACCTAAAGCCATACTAGCCGGGATATACCCGTAACACTTAGTATGCTGTACAAGGTAGATAATACCTGAACAAAAGACCTATACTGGGTAGCTAAACAAAACAAAAGATCTATACAGTCTGCTAGCTGGGAATAACCCATAATACTTAACAGGCTGCATAGCATAGCTACAACATAACCAAATCTAGGAGCTGCTACCAGCCTCTCCTGGTGCATCAGGCTGTGACGGACCTTCTGCGGGTCCATGCTGCCTCCGTAACTCGACCATCTATGTCTGTAGTCCTTTTAGCAACCTCAATGTCTTAGTCAACTGAACCTGTCTCTTGTGGTCTGATGCCAATAACTCTGTAATCACCCTCTGTCTTCTGTGATCTGCTGACTGTAACTCTAAAATCAATGCACTCTGTGCCACTACTGCAGTACATAATGACATAACATCTGAACGTGCATAGTCGCTAGCATGCATGGATAGTCCCCAAGCCTCACATGCCATCTTAGCCTCTCTCTCTCTCTCTATCATTACTGCTTAACGACGATGAACAGGCCTATCCCTATACAACAAGTTGACTCGGCCTCTTAGTAGAGACCGGTCATCTTGAGCATCCTCTATAATACCATACATGCTGGTAGTCTCCTCCTCAACAATGGTAGCAAGATCGGTAACCCTCTGATTGACCCCCTCTACGATGGTCGGTGCAATCTCATCGATGGCTCCTACCAGATCATCCCATGTATCCGTAATGTCATAGTCTAACTCCCTAGATGTCGAACATCTAGGAGGGACATCAACCATATCGACAAATCCATAAAGGTCCTCCCTCGCTATGGAGTAAGGGTCGTCCCTCGCTATGGTAGGTCTATCCTGCCTAGCAGCACCGGCTGCTGAACTCTCCCTGACCTCACGACTAGGGGTGGGAGAAGCAAAACGCACCCTCTTCCGAAGAGGTAAACAACTCTCGGGAATCTCAATATGAGTAGGGCTATTGGGTGGTGGTGATGGTATAGGTAATGGTGGTGATGGTATCTGTGGTAATGGAGATGATAGTGGAGTAAGTGGTGATGGTGGTGGGGTGGTTAAGGCAAGAAGTCTCTCGACCTCTTCCCTAGGAGGAAGTGATATGGATGGCTCATCCCGGATAGATATCCTGGCGGTCATACGGTGTACAGGTGGGACAAAGTCGGCCGGAGCTGGGTGCTCCTCCTCCTCCTCCTCATCCTCATCCTCGTCCTCATCCTCATCATCATCATCATCCCTATCAGCAGGGTAGTCAGCTGGATCCTCCTCGGGATCCTCCTCTGGATCAGACTCGGGAATGTATCCTGGTGACTCAGCAGTAGGTGAGGTAGCAGCATGCAATGGCTGTTCCTCGGCTAGAAAGACATCATCCTCGGGTGGTATATACTCCGGGTACACCGGCTCCGGTACATAAGGTAAATAAACGGGTGAGGGTGGTGCCTGCTCTGGCTCCTCCGGGCCAGGCACGTAGTCTGGTGATGGTGGTCCCTCAGGGCCAGGTATGTAGTCAGGCGATGGTGGAACCTCAGGGCCAGGTATGTAGTCAGGCGATGGTGGAACCCCATAAGCAGCCATTATGTAAGCATATGGGTCTTCTGGCATAATGGGTGGTCCATCGACTCCTGGTGAGCCAATGTCTGAATCGTCCTCGACTGGAATGGATACTGATGTGTATGTAACTGTAGAATGCTCAGAATCTGACATGATAATATCTGAAATCAAAATTAGCTTATATAAGTATGCTAATATAAGACTATTATAGTAATATACATTTATATAATAACATGTATATCATTCATGAATATCAATCATGCATGCATCTAGCCTAACCGACTAATGCACAATTAGTGTATGTATGTCCCGTGAAAACCCCTTTGTATGAATGCAATGTTTGAAAATGGTTATAGTCCAGCAAAAACATTTGACCTGGTTCTCTATAACCTTGGCTCTTGATACCAATCTGTAACACCCCCAAATTGGGTCGCAGCGGAATAAGGGTCCAGGGCGTGTTACTTCTCAGATCAACAACACAAGATAATATAAGAACGACCAAAAAGTCATTTAAAACTGATACATTGGATTTAATAAAGTATGTGTTACAAAAGCCCAGAGCTTTACTTGTTATTATTACAAAGATTTATAGCCCATAACAGATACACAAAATGTAATGCGACTAAATCTTTAATGCATGACTTCATAATATAACCACCAATGTATCCTTCGCACCTCGTGCTTAATGACCTCCTGAAAAACATTGCATTTAAAAACGTCAACATAAAGTTGGTGAATTTCATAGGTTTATGTAAATGTATATGCAGGACCGCAAGACTTTCCCAGTGATAATGCAACAGATGCAGACATCACAAAATGTAATTACGTTCATCTAAGCTCATGACACCGAAGCTCGACATAATTGAATACAATATATAAATATTGCCTACATTGCCCGTGATGATGTTCAACCCGAAACATCCAGTATCCGACATGATATACGTTCGTTTCCAGTGATAGCTAGTCACCCGAACGGGGAGGTCAATCCCAAATAGATCTATCTATAATCATTCGCGCTCACATTCCAGTAATTGACAGTTCATGATTCATGGGCATAGTGGGTTATCGCTACTTAGGCAAAACGTAATCATGATAAAATGTACACTTGCGTCCAATTTGTAAAACATGCATATGTTTCTCACCCCAAAAACTTGTAATTTAATAATTGTAAAACATGGGGCTATGAACTCACCTTGAGTGAGTAAACTGATAACAAAATATCCCAAGTAAAAACGCGTCACGCTAACGCTCGAATGCAACCTAGTTAATATAGGTCGAATCAGTATTCAAGTACGTTGTCTAACAACAACTGTATATAATCCTATATAGTTATCATCGTACTATCGTTCGGGCTATCATAATTTAAGAGGTCATGACATGACGTACGAGGAGTTAGGACACTTTAAATCGTAAATCCAACAACTCGTCAATACGCCATCCGAAGAAGCCTCATTATGAAATTCCCTAGTAATATAGCACTTCGATAACTAATAACATATATATATATATATATATATATATATATATATATATATATATATATATATATATATAGCTATATCCCCATCTATTGTTTAAGTGAAATGTCATTATAAAGTAAAAAACGTTTATTATTACGCAATTTTGTTAAAATTGACCCATATACTTTGTCGTTTGATGCCTGTGTTTCTCGCGTTTCTTACGCCCACGCTTTCGTATTAAGACGAGTGATCATAAAATCACATTTTAGGTTTTTGAGATTCTGTGATGAATAGTGTGGTTTGTTAACTGGGTCAATAACAGCTATATAATCGTTTTTATACTTTTAATTAACGTAAAACCCGTTTTTGTCGTATCTTATTCGTTATAGCTCCGTTTTTAGTGATTCTTTCGAACACGTTCTCGTAATTGAAAGTTTTATCATATTATTGATGTTTATAAAGTATAAGTTTCTGTAATGAATAGTACTTTTTATAAAAATTGTTTTATAAAAGTATTAACTATCGTAAACTTGTAAATGGCGTATCTTCTTCGTTATTAATCGGTTTTTCGAGTTCTTTATGACCCCTCGATCCTTGTGACATGTAGTATTTTATAAAATCATAAAACATATATGTAAATTTCGAATTACAAACAGCCCCTTAAGATATTTTTTCCAAAATGTGTTTAAAACTTGTTTTTAGGACTTTTTAGCTTTACCACTTTGTTACAAACCCATTAGAACCCTTAATATCTTATGTCTTACATATATTAGGTCCATTAGTTCATACTTTGCTCATGTGAGTCCAAGATAACAAGATTAACATGTTATTTTACCATTTTCACTTGTAATTTATTAAGTAAATCTTTTAAAACCCTAATTTGTTCATAAACATGTTATACTTAACCAAGTGTGTACAAGAGTTATATGCTACATTATACTTCATTTTAACATTCATATATACATATAAAATAAGTGTACAAATTAATGATCAATGTAAGAATCCGCTTTCACATTTTCAAAGTTACCCCTAGAATGGTGTGATTTAACTATGTGTGTAGCATATGAACATAAAAAAATCTTAAATATGAATAGATTAAGCTTTTGATATTATATAAACTTGATTTATGTACTACTAGTGATCTTAGGATACTTAAACAAGTTTAGAAATTGAAAATATAAAGGGTGTGGGGTTGCTGTTTTGATCTGTGAGCAACAGAGACAAGAGAGTGAGTTTTTTGCTAGTATTTCTTGTTATGGTGAAGTGTGTGAGCTCCTACACTTTATTGCCACTATATATAGCAAGACCAAGGCTTAGTAAACCACTCCTTATCAAACCATCAAAGGTTTTGGAGGGTGTTTTGTGCTCGGCAGATTTAGGGTTCAAAAGAGGAGACAATAGTGAGTTTTTAAATAGTTAAGGACAATGCTAGGACTTATTTAATATATAGTGTGAAGATTTGGTGTCTTACTTTACCAACATGAAATGTTACTAGTCATTTCATGAAGCTTATGGTCTCTTCTTCTCCTTTGGGTTGTAACCGTGTGTACGGAGGGACAAAAGGGAGACAAGAAGATGTTTTGAATGTATATAGTACGAGACTAGGCTAGGGACAATTTCATGTCTTGTAAGAGGTGGAATGACTAATCATGCATGCTTGGAACTTTTCTCTTCTTTTCCTTGTGGTCTTGCCATGATCTAGGAACCAAGGGGGACACAAATTAGGTAAAGATGGTTGTTTGATCCATTGGTTAACAAGTAACATTGTTTATTAGTGTTAGTATAGGTGTAGGATGATTTAATTCCAACTTGTAAGTGTATGCAAGCAGTTAGGGATGATATATGGCAAGAGTTTATAAAGTTTTTGGGTATTAAGGGTATTAGTGGGTATTTGTTGAAGTATATTTGGGTTCATGGTTTGCCATGCATGCAAAATCATAATTTTATTGCGTTACATAGACGTTTTACGTAACCAATAAAAATGTAAAGCGTAAAGTTATAAATTATCATCCTAATAACTTTATAACACTTACTTGACGTAAACTTTTATTTGTTTGATGTCCGTTTACGTTAAATGATTGTTTTTAGTTTACGCGATTTAGCTAAACTATTTTAAAGTGAACGCGTAAAACCCTAAAAATAAATAATATAATAAGTGAAGTCGTAAAATGACTTGAAAATTTGAAATGTTACAGTCTCCTCCCGTTAGAAGAGCCTTGTCCCCAAGGCTCAAGTCGCAACACTTGACGAAGGTACGGGTTTAGTGAAGAGGTGCGTATACTTCTTTTGAAATTGGTCTTCACGTTCCCATGTGAACTCAGGACCCCTCCTAGAGTTCCATCAAACCTTGACAATTAGGATACGGCTTTGCTTCAACTGTTTAACTTCTCGATCCATGATTTCTACAGGTTCTTCCACAAAACGGAGCTTATTATCAATATGAAGTCCATCTAACGAAACGGCTAATGGTTCGTCAGAATAAAATTTCTTCAAGTTGGATACATGAAACGTACTGTGAACCCTGCTCAACTCTTGAGGAAGCTCAAGCTTGTAAGCAGCGGCTCCAACCTTTGCTAACACCTTGAAAGGTCCAACATACCTAGGGATTAATTTTCCTCGTTTGCCAAAACGCACGACCCCTTTCCAAGGTAAAACTTTAAGCATAACTCTATCTCCAACTTGAAATTCCATTGGCTTACGCTTTAAATTGGCGTAACTCTTTTGTCGGTCACGTGCATTTTGAATCCTTTGCTTGATCTGAATGACCTTCTCGGTTGTCTCTTGAACTATTTCTGGACCGGTGAGTTGAACTTCTCCAACCATGGCTCAACAAACAGGTAAACGACATTTTCGTTCGTACAGTGCCTCAAATGGTGCAGCCTTGATGCTAGTGTGAAAACTATTGTTATATGAAAACTCGACTAATGGAAAATGTTTAACCTAACCATTTCCAAAGTCGATCACACAAGCACGTAGCATATCCTCGAGAGTTTGAATAGTCCTCTCGCTTTGTCCGTCAGTCTATGGATGATAGGAAGTGCTCATATCCAAGTTAGTACCCAAAGCCTTCTGAAGTGACCTCCAAAAATTTGATGCGAATATAAATGATTGAGACAGGTATTCCATGCCTTGTGACTACCTCCTTTAGGTACATCCTTTCTCGCCAATTTCTCCGTAGAGTCAGTTTCTTTCATTGACGTAAAGATTGCGGACTTAGTAAGTCGGTCAACAATCACCTAAATGGTGTCATAACCTTGCGACGACTTAGGAAGCCTTGTGACAAAATCCATTGTGATGTTATCCCACTTCCATTGGGGTATCTCGGGTTGTACCAACAAACCCGATGGCCTTTGATGTTAGGCCTTGACCCTAACACATGTCAAACACTTGCGGACATAGGTGGCGATGTCGGCCTTCATATTAGGCCACCAAAATAGCTTCTTCATGTCCTGATACATCTTGTCAGAACCTGGATGGATGGAGTATTTTGACTTGTGGGACTCATGCATAATTACAGTCCTTAAGTCTCCATAACATGGCAACCAACTCCTACCATTTAAGCATAGAGTTCTGTCGGCTCGGGGTTCTAACTTTTCCTTCGGTATATCCTTCCTGATCATACCTCCTACGTCTTCATTCTTGAAGTTCTCTGGCTTCTGTGCTTCTATTTAAGAGTCCAAAATTTTTTTGGGGAGGTCCAAACCAATAGTCATTACTAAAGCTCAAACCCATAATGGCTTACTTCGTTCTTTACGGCTTAAGGCATTGGCCACTACGTTTGCTTTCCCCGGGTGATAACGAATTTCACAATCGTAATCACTGAGCAACTCTAACCAACAACGTTGCCTCATATTCAACTCCTTTTGGTCAAGTATATGTTGTAAACTCTTATGATCTATGAACACCGTATACTTGGTTCCGTACAAGTAGTGCCTCCAAATTTTTAGAGCAAACACTACCGATCCAATTTCCAAATCATGTGTCGTATAATTCTTCTCATGAATTTTCAATTGACGTGAATCAAAAGCGATTACCTTCTCCCTTTGCATTAATACAGCACCCAATCCCTTATGCGAAGCATCGCAATAAACCACAAAATCCTCGCTTCCTTCAGGTAAAGCCAGAATTGGCGCACTGCACAACTTCTGCTTTATTAACTAAAAAGCGGCTTCCTCCTTGTCACCCCAATCGAACTTAACTCCTTTCTGAGTAAGCTTAGTCATTAACCTGGCGATCTTTGAAAATCCTTCAATGAATCTTCAGTAATACCCAGCAAGACCTAAAAATTGACGGATCTCCATTGGCGTTTTAGGAGATGCCCAATCTTTTATGGATTCAATCTTGGCGGGATCTATGTGAATGCCTTGACTATCAATCACGTGATCGAGAAATTGTACCTTGGGAATCCAAAATTTACATTTAGAAAACTTAGCATACAGCTCCTCTTTCTTAAGAAATTCCAAAATTGCCTTAAGATGATCTTCATGTTCCTTTTTGTTCTTTGAATAAATTCGTATATCATCAATAAAGACAATTACGAACTTATCCAAATATGGTTTGCACACACGATTCATGAGGTCTATAAATATCGCCGGTGCGTTCGTCAAACCAAATGGCATAACTTGGAACTCGTAATGACCATACCGAGCCCTGAATGCCGTTTTCAAAATATCTTCTTCATGTACTCGAAGCTAATGATAACCCGATCGCAAGTCTATCTTAGAATAAACACTGGATCCTTGTAGTTGATCAAATAAATTGTCGATCCTTGGGAGTGGATAATGATTCTTCACCATCGGCTTGTTTAATTCCCGATAGTCGATGCACATTCGAAATGATTCGTCCTTCTTCTTGACAAACAAGACTGGAGCTCCCCAAGGTGAGGAACTGGGTCTTATAAAGCCTTTGTCGGATAGTTCTTGCAGTTGCTTTGACAACTCTTTCATTTCGGAAGGAGCCAATCAATAAGGTACTCGTGCTACAGGTGCAGCACCAGGTATCAAATCAATATGGAATTCTACTTGTCGAGTCGGTGAAAGACCCGATAAGTCTCTGGGAAATACTTTAGAAAAATCTTGAACGATTGGTATGTCCTCAAGTCGCTTCTCCCCTGACTTGTCTTCCGTCTCCTTTGTAGTAACATGTGCCAAAAAGATATGATGTCCTTTTAGCATGTACTTCTGTGTTTTAGTGTACGAGATAATGTTCAAATGAGTCTCGTTTCCCCGGTTGCTTCCGTCACCATGGAAAATTATGGTTTCATTTCCTCAGGGAATACGAACGATCTTCTCGGCACAATCAATGACAGCGTGGTACTTTGACAAACAATCTATACCGACTATGACATCAAAACTATCAAGTTCTACGGGCATTAAGTTAATGTTGAATGGATGATTTAAGAAGTTTAATGTACAACCCCGAATGATAGTGTTTATTCCAATTATTTTCTCGTCGGCTAGTTCAACATCGTAATAATTGTCTAATGTAGTTGGTGTGATATGAATTAGGGAGCTAAATGTAGTAGATACAAAACTCCTATCAACACCAGTATCAAATAAGATAGTAGCATAGCGGTTGTTTAGAAGGAACATACCCGTAACGATATTAGAGTCCGGGTTTGTTCCCGCATTGCCCACCACATACACTTTTGGTGGAGCATTGCCATTCCCACCTTGATTACCATGGTTTCTATTCTTCAACTTCGGGCAGTCTCTTTTGAAATGCCCCTGAACACCACACTCATAGCAAGTGCCAGCATTCTGAGTCATTCTGAAGTTCCCACGATTATTATTATTACCATTGGGACCAGAACTCCAACAGTCACGAGCCAGATGGCCAATCTTCTTGCACTTATTACACCTAGGAGCACATGGTCCTTTGTGGTGATAGTTGCATTTTGTACACAAGGGAAATGATCCCGTGTACTCCCTCTTTTCACCAGGCCTAGCAGTGTAAGCCCTCCCAGTGTTGTGTCTCTTGTTTTGTTGTTGGTGCCCCTGATTGTTTCCAGCATTAAACTCCAACTTTCTCTTTTGCTCAGCTTGTCTTTTAGCAATAGTAAGGACTTTTTGATCCATCTGATCGTTAGCAAATTCAATTGCTTTTTCCATCGTCTTAGGTTGATATGACATTACATTTCCCCGAATCATATCAGGATGTCCACCAATATATTTCTCAACTTTATCTGATTCCTCGTGAAACATCCTTCCACACATCAGTGCAAGCTCTTGAAAACGCAGATTCCAACTTCTTGATTTCACCCCTTGGGCAGTATTTGACTGTCATCATCTTCTTCAGTGTCTTCCAGTCCATAGCATTAGCAACATCTTGAGTAATAGTCCTCATGTGGGAGTTCCACCATGTTAGAGCATTTCCAAGGAAAGTGCAAGTAGCAAACTTAACTTGGTTCTCCACAGCACAGTTGCTGATATGGAACACTGATTCCATCTTCTCGAACCATTGTGACAGCACAACCACTCCTTCAGTACCCTTAAAAGTAAGAGGCTGGCAATTCAGAAAGTCCTTGTATGTATACTCACGCAGAATGCGTATAGTTCCTCTAATTCCAGTGTCAGAATTGTGGCTTCCGTCGCCATGACCATTAGTGCTATTTTGAAGAGTTTTATGATTAGCAAGTGCCGTAGACACTCTTTCTTCGATCAGTTGCTCAACAACAGTAGCTGTCATAGGGGCAGCAGCCACAGCAGCAGCAGCAGCCCTTGCAGAAGCAGCAGCAGCCCTTGCAACAACAATAGAGGTTCTCTTTGGTGGCATATTTTTCTAAATCACAACAATATAAAATACGTGAGCTTTCATAAATATCACAACATGACATGGGTACAACATATATATAACAAGATCACATCACACAGTGATTATATAACATGACTGGGGTCACAACACATAACAGAATTGAGATCTACATGACATAATACAACACATCATATATAACAGGAAAACATACATGATTGTTTGATACAAGAAATAAATAATACAAATCCTACTATCGTGCTAGCTGGGTATAAAACCCATAATACTTAGTTGGCTAACATAAAGATAGCTACAACATGACATGAAAAAGTAAACCAAGGCACAACTATCAGCGCCCTTGGGATCATCTGCATGAGTCGGATCTCTAGCCTGGAGTGCCTGAATCTGTCCTAGAGACACTGACAACTATCCTTGTAGGAATGAAATATGTGCAACCAATGTCGCTGTCAATGCCTCCTGTGAAGCCATACGATAATCCTAAATCTGGGTGTGAGTCCTATTTGCATGCAGCTCCTGGTGAACTGCCAAACTCAATCCCACTGACTGTGCCCAAGCCTCTCGAGAAATTAAAGCCTCCTGCTCCATCAACAACACAGTCTCCAATTGAAACTCTCTGTCCTCGATCAATACATCGACTCTATATGATAAGCGAGTCTATATATCCTGAGCATCCTCGATCATGGCATAAATATTCTGAGTGTCCTCCTCCTGAACCTTAGCAAGCTTGGTCACCCTAGCATTGACCCCTTCTGGGGTCGTCAGTGCCACATCCTCAACAGCCTTTGTCGGGTCTACCCATACATCCCTAATGCCATAGCCGACCTCCTTGGCTCTCTGACGTCTGGTCGTATCCAAAGTGCCGATAAACCCATAGTCTGCTCTATGACCTCTAGTAGGTCTAGCAGCAACAGTCGAACTCTCCCCACCTTATATCCCGATGTGAGAGCAGTCTTAAATAACCTCTTACGAGGTGGTAACTCGACCTCGGGAATGTCCTCTTTACGGTCGACTAGTGGTATGAATAGTGATGCTAGTAGTGGTGGTAGTAGTGGTGATGGTAGTGGTAATGATATGGGTACAGGTGGTGGTAAATATAGTAATGATGGTAGAGGTGGTAGTGGTGGTGAAGGATGTAGCGGATGATGAGTGGATGGTGATGAGGCTCTCAATCTACCCATGGCAGCTCTGAAGCCTTAAGGTGCACGCACATGGTTAGGGCTACCATATAGGTGAGGTATTATAGGAAGTGGTGATGATGGAAGTGCATGTGCAGCCAAACACCTAGCAAGGCGTTCCTCTGAAAAGGGTGGTGATAGTGAGATGAGTGGTGATGATGGTGGTGTAGGTAAGGCAAGAAGTCTATCGACCTCCGCCTTTGATGGAAAAGGCATAGGTGCCTAGGGTCAGATAGATATCCTAGCCCCTAGAGGTGGTGGTGGTGGTGTCGTCGTGGACTCATCTATCTTGAATGGCTCTCCTCGAAAGAGGGAACAGGGTCAACAGCGGGTGCAATGACAGAGTCAGCCAGAGCCAGGTGCTCCTCCTCCTCCTCTTTGTCATCATCAGAGGAGTCACCATCATCATTGTTGTCACCTCTATCAGCTGGATAGTATACTAGACCATCCTTAGGATCCTCCTTGGGATCCTCTTTGGGATCTGAGTCAGCAACGTACCCTAGAGATAAGGCAACGGGTGAGGCATAATTAGCGTAAGGTTGATCCTCAGCAATGATCTCGTCATTAGATGGTGCCAAGTACTCGGGGTTCTCTCGACCTGGAACATAATCTGGCGAAGGAGGTGCCTGCTCTAGCTCCTCAGGGCCATGCACGTAATCTGGTGATGCCGGTGCTACCTCTGGTTATTCAGGCTCCTGGAGTCTAAACAAGTCTACAGCCCATGCTAGCTGGTCTCCATGAGATGATATAGACGTTTACGTAACCTCGGATAATGCTGAATCCGATGACATGACTGAATCTGTAACACTCAAACAGAGTTTACATTAGTACATATATAAGACCACTAATAATATACTTAATATATTATAAACACGTATTTGAACAATGCATCATCTAGTATATCTAACTAATGCAACAAGTAATGTATGAATGAATGTCCCATGAAAATCCCTTTTTTATGATGTAACGTTTGAAAACGGTTATAGTCCAAGTAAAAACATTTGACCTGGTTCTCTATAACCTGACTCTAATACCAATCTGTAACACCCCTAAATAGGGTCGCAGCGGAATAATGTGTCTGGGAGCGTTACTTCATAGATCAATAGCACAAGATATGAGAACGACCTCTAAAAGAGTCGTTTGAAATATGATACATTAGATTTATTGAAATTGTTTAATACAAAGAACAACGGCTTAAATTGTTCAACATTTAAATAACAAGATTATAAATCATAACAAATATCCCAAGATGTAATGACTCTAAATCTTTTATGCATGACTCCCCAAAAGAGTATCCCCAATGTATCCTTAGCACCTCGTGCCTCATTGACCTGAGAAAACATGCTTTAAAACGTCAACATAAAGTTGGTGAATTCATAGGTTTATGTAAAAGATAATGAAGGACCG